>JAINUG010000009.1:1986295-2268795 GCA_029706075.1 Aldrovandia affinis | reverse complement strand
TCGCAATGATGACCAAATTGCTGCTGGCTGATGCCATAATGTGCAAACCCTTCTCATAACTTCACTCATCCAAGCTAGTTAGCTAGGAAACATAAACTGCTGTGTAAATATGTACAGTAAAATATGTTTGGTATTAAAGCCTTAAATACTGGTTAGCTAGATAATTAGCTATGTTAGCTAGCTAGCAAGCAAACTGCAAATAGATTGTTATGTTATAGGTTTTATGTTTATAACATAACCAAAGTAGGTTATGTTATAAAGATTTGTGATGAGCACAATCCAAAGCTAGCTAGCAAATCTACCTGTATAAATATCTCCAGTACTGCCAGCTAGCTAGCCCCCTTACTACATTAGCTAACTGCACAATAATTTATATTTTAAAACAACAATCTTCCTTGTTGGCCCTGTTCTCAGTTTCCGGAAAAATGTTTGGATGGTAAGTTAATGATAAAATAACCAATTTACAATGGTAATTCGGTATAACATTTATGCTGTATTCTTGAACAAAATTGACATAATAAACACCTGTATTTTACAGCCTTAAATATAGATCATCTAGCTATTTGGCTATGTTAGCTAGCTGAAAATAGCTCACAAAACCAACTCACAAAATAGCTTATCTGATTCAGGAGCACATTTCACTTGTCCAAACAAACATAAACATCTTACATAAACGTAAATATCTCCAGTAAAAGACATTCAGTATTTAATTCATAGAGATCATGAAATCTGGGGCAAATGTTTTGTTTCCTATTTAGTTAACTGCGTCATAATATAAGTCTTGTGTGGTTCATTACTAAACCCCCTAGATGTGTTAGACACAAATAAAAAAGATATTGATACATTAATATTAGCCTTCTTGCATAATTCTTTAGCAACATGATGACAGTATTGCTAAATTGGATAATATATTGGGCCTATTGATGCACATTATTATTTTATTTTAACTGTCATTACAATATAGTTGTTATGACGTCTATACAAGCTTTAACAACATGTATTGTAATGTCAATAAAGCAAAACTATGACCAAATACCTACTTCAGTTCATCCTCTCTCCATCCATCCCTTCATCCCTCCATCCAGCTGATGATGTCATTAAAGCCTTACCACTGCAATGCTTTTATAATTGTCTGAATTACAATACTTTACCAAGCCATGTACTGTAAATCTCTATACACATATACAATATATAACCAAAAAGCAGTTGTGTATAAAGTACCCAAAAGCCATACTTGAGTAAAAGTAAAGATACCTTACTGGAAAATGACTCTGGTAAAAGTGAAAGTCACCTATTAGAATATTTACTTGAGTAAAAGTCTTAAAGTATCTGGGGTTTACTGTACTTAAGTATCAAAAGTAAAAGTATGTCATATAAATGTACTTAAGTATCAAAAGTAAAAGTACATGTAAAAAGTACAATTCTGTTAATAAAAATTAACAGGTCTACATAGCAAGGTCTTCATAGCAAGGTCTACATAGCAATAACTCCTTCCCTCCCACTCCTTCATTCGTCCATCCCTCCCTCTTTCCCTGGTGTGTGTACAACCTGCTTTCTCTTGACCAATCCGGTCCAATGGTCTTATGTAGCCTGTAAAGTCAGGGCAGAACCCGTTATGCATGTTGTACATCCAAAGCCCTGGGACAGAATTTCCCAGTCATAAAACTAAATTAAAATAAAGTGCTCAGTACTTGAGTGCTGCTACCACATCATAACATAATCATCCACAAAATGACATAAAATCAAAACATGACTGAAGCAGCACTGAAAGTAATAACCCAGTCATTACTTGAAACTATAAAATTTGCTGTTCATCTTCAACAGAAGTTGGTTCTCAAAATTGCGTGAATGCAGTCTCGCTCTTCTTGGGCTGAAGACAAGTCCTGCGATGCTAAATAGCCTTTCACAGGCTGCTGAGGCAGGTAGAGACGTGTTCAGCTTCACAGACAGCTTGCACACAGCTGGAAAGAACTTCAGCAAAATGATCTGCTGAAATAGCCAGGTATCCGTCCAGTTCTTTGGAGCTGTCTTGTGCTTGAGGCACCTGCAGGGCAGAGAAGAAGTCTTCTTCGTCAGATGAACTGGTGGCATCACCTAGCTACAGGGAGGGTGCTTCCATGTGTTGCTTGATGTAGTCCACCCCTGAAATATAGTGAGGATGGGGTGATAAAAATATAAATGATAGGATTAATACAACTTTCTAACATGTCATGACTCCAACCTAAGGTTTTGTACTAAATCGTTTGTTTTAATTTGAGGTGTATACATTTAGTTTCATGATTTGTGAATTTGCCAATATTACAAAGTGTCAAAATGTAGACCCGTACACTTATTTTTAATTATCCCCATGTTGTCTTACCCATTCTGATTGTGGCATCATCCTTTGTCCAAGATGTTCGGAACTTTGGAAGAAGAATCGCAGCTGCGATCAACTCAGGGTCTTCTGTCATGTGGCCAAACCGATTCTTTATTCCCACCTGTATCAGAAATCACAAACGATTTTATTGCCATGTAGGCTTCCACCTACTAGGAATATATACACAATATATACAAAGATATACCTCTGAGACGGTGAGGGTGCTGTTATACCTCTGAGACACGGTGCTGTTCACTATGGTGGTCTGCCTGCTGGTGGAGGAGGGAGTCGAGGGAGTCTTAGCCCTCTTTCTCTTTGTTGATGTAAGCTGTCCATATTTTTTAAGTTGGTGTACATGCTTTCTCTGAAACAGACTGCAGTGAGAGAGAGACATTTTCTAAGCATCACAACTTTAGCTACAGGATTTAAAAGCTACTCAACAACACTAGTCAATGACCATATGTAACATTTCATATAAGAATACATAATGATGAGAACGGGCCGTTCGGCCCATCTTGGCTCATCATGTCCTATGTAGTAACTAGTATATACTAATTATTACACTAATTTACCCAAACGCTAACGTCACATGCTTTGCAGTGCTCCTTCAACCTGTCCCCTCTCACTGCTAGCCTAGACAGCCTCGTTAGCCCAATAATTCCAATGTACTACTTGTTGCATATGGCCAATTAAACTTTAACGTTAATTCATTCATTCTCCGTCGTGGTTCAATGTTCTCTCGCGCCTCCTGTCATTCCTCCTCAACTCTACCAGTGCTGCAATGCAATGATAGCTAAGTTATAGCTAACGTTAGCTACAGGAGCTAAGATTACTTTGCACTTGGTCATTAACGTGATTAACCAATGATCTAACTTCTTGCAGTTGTGTTTCAAAATCATTGGCTACCAAATGTCTTCCGATTTTATTATGTTGTAGTAACAAGTAACGAAGATGCTTATGGGAAATGTATTGGAGTAAAAGTATCAGTTTTCTTTGGAATATGTAGAGAAGTAAAAGTGAAAGTCGTCAGAAATAAAATAGTAAAGTAAAGTACAGATACCCAAAAAACAACTTAAATACAGTAATGACGTATTTCTACTTTGTTACTATACACCACTGCCAAAAAGCTACCTCAGTCCTTCTTCTCCCCATCTGTCCATCCACTCCTCCCTTCATCCCTCCATCCAAACTAAAGTTTGTTTTTCTAATCTAGTTATTTTTTAAAGTTCTAATCTAGGTGTTATTATTATGGTTATGATGATTATTATTATTATTATTATGCAATTTATATATTATTATATTATAGCTTGTGGTGAACACATGGTTAACAAAGTGCACGGTGAGAGTGAAATTAGTATTTGACATTTGAGCTAACGCTTTTGTCGGTGCTAAAATGAACATCTGGATTTGTAGACAACAGGTGGAAAAGAGAATAGTTTAGCAGTCGGTGTAAAAAATATTTAAAACACATGGGGTCAAAATAATCAAACAAAGTATTCCCCCCACATTCCAGTGCCTTTTAATCTCACTGCCTTTTCTCCTCTGTTGTGCTGCCTGTGTTGTAGCCAAGGTAAACCATAACCTAGAATGCAAATCTCCACAGGAAATAAATACACAAGATTAACAAACGGGACATGACCAGTGGAGGAACAAAACCCACTGAAGAGCATATGAGCAATCCGAAATGGCAGAACCTGGATACGCCTTTTCTGCGGAGTCACTTTTAGAATTCTCGATTGTGCTCGTCGTTATATGCGTTCGCTTGTCAAAAGGATGCAGGGGCAAGAAATCTTTTGAAAGGCAGCGTCTCGCTGTTGCAGTGGAATTGAGGAGAAAAAACTGCCACACAGTCAATCTCCCGGTGCAATTACACTGACCGCAGTGGATCTCCTCTCTCTCTCTGCCTTCTGGGCACAGATGTACATAAAATAAAGATGATCCCTGTCACCAAACACCCCCCCCCCATACTCCCGCTTTCACAATGCCCACAGAAATCATCATTTATTCATAGGCTTCGATGATACATAATTGTGCGAAAGCACTCGGTTTTGTGAAGCGTTGGCCCAATGCGGTAACCGTGAAGTGTGCGAGAGAGGCGGAATTTGAAATGCTAAAGAGCAAAACAGGGAGAGGGTCAGACAAGGGGGGGAAAGGCCATGAAAAAACAGAGACCGATTGGAATCAAACAGTGTTTCAGAATCACTGACCCTACAGTTTTCACCGTGGAAATGATTTATGCGAATGTGTTTTTTTGTAATGCCAGGAGGTGTAATTTTCCTCTGAAAAGCACAAAGGAGATGTTTACCCTTATACAGTATCTGACTAGTCATTAGACGTAAACCTCTGGAATGGTGAGGCACTGGGAAAGCATCAAAAGTGTCATATTTCCTTTAATTATTAGACTGCACTACCGATACATAGGGTTCTATTTTTTTCATTTTTGTGTATTCTATCAGGTGGGGTGGAATTAAAACCATTTTTGCAATCTCTTGAAGCAACTGCAGCTTTAAAAATCACCATTGTTGCATTCACCTTCATTACAGGGAACCTTGTCTGGACTTTATATGTGCGTGTGTGTGTGTGCGTGTGTGGAGTGTGGGGGTGGGGGGGGGGGGCGCGGGGGTTAGGACATACAATCTGGAATCAATACACCTTATCCCCTGACAACCAATGATTGTTATCAAAGTGAACCAATTAAACGGAAGCCAGGAGCCATTAGGTAATGACATCACAGGAATATTCAATTCCTTTAGCATGTCATTCCTTAACCTTCACTGGTGGACTTTGCTTTGAGCTGTGGATAACACACCATGGCCTGTCCTCCTTCGCCACGGCTCTGCAGCTGAAAAAGAAGGGACGGGTTTGAAGAGTTAATAACAGGACTGGATGAGCAGAGCTGGAAGATGCATGGAAAAGTTACCACAGTTGTGGGTGCTGAGCTAGTACCAGTCTGACCTCTGAGCTCAAACCAACCAAGAGGGAGATCACAATATTGCTCTACTGAGTCAACAACAATTCAATGCAATGCAATCAATGCCCCATAAACTGAATGGTGTGCATCTAAATATCAACTCTTTTATCTTTTATCTGTGTACAGGTATACTGTATAACACTTAGGGAGAGAGCAATAAGGGAATTGACATTGCCATTTCTTACTCATCAATGATAAATGAGGGCTACATACAGGTAAAGAAAGTATTTATTTGTCAAAGCAACAGCATAAATCATTACATAAGGGAGCAAAAACTGATTATGTAAAACATTTTTTAAATGTCTAAATAAATCACTAAATAAAACAAAAGGGTCCATTCACAAAATATGAACTGTGATCAGACGTGGTCTTGATCTACTTGCCGCAATTCGCAAAACCATCAAGCTTCCACAGCTAATTATACAGCAAACCAAATACGATCAGTGCACGGTTGCAATGAGCAAATAGGGTAACCGATTAAAGAATGAGTTTCAACCGAAGCACACGCTTCCACAGTCAATGATCCTCAAAAGAATAGAGGAACGCGGGAGGGAGAATGAACACTGCACCCTGCACACAAAAGAGAGAACTGAAAGTCAGCAGAAGAGAATTGGAAGTGATAGCAGAAGAGGTACCTCGGGATGGGTCTGTATTAAATGGATGTAATGTCTCCCCTGGGAGAAAGAATCAAGTGTAGAATTCAATCACACACACAATTCATACTCTGGCAGTAATAGGATTATCAACAGGAGATTTGGGGGAGATGACACAATGCCAGGAAGTGCATTAAAAATCTGTATATATATAAACACACTCAGTGGCCACTTTATTAGGTACACCTTTCTAGTACTGGGTAAGCCTGAATTCTTCGTGGCATGGATTCAACAAGGTGCTGGAAACATTCCTCAGAGATTCTGGTCCATGTTGACATGATAGCATCACAGAGTCGCTGCAGATTTGTCGGCTGCACATTCATTCATGTTGCGAATCTCCCGTTCCATCACATCCCAAAGGTGCTCTATTGGACTGAGATCTGGTGAGTACACTGAACTCATTGTCATGTTCGTGGAACCAGCTTGAGATGACATGTGGTTTGTGACATGGCGCATTATCCTGCTGGAAGTAACCATTAGAAGATAGGTAGACTGTGGCCATAAAGGGATGCACATGGTCAGCAACAAGACTCGGGTAGGCTGTGGCATTTAAATGATGCTCAATTGGTATTAAGGGGCCTAATATGTGCCAAGAAAACATTCCCCACATCATTACACCACCACCACCAGCCTGAACCATTGACACAAGGCAGGATGGATGCATGGATTCATGTTGTTTACAGCAAATTCTGACCTTACCATCTGCATGTTGCAGCAGAAATCGAGATTCGTCAGAACAGGCAACGTTTTTCCAAAATTCAACTGTCCAGTTTTGCTGAGCCTGTGCCCACTGTAGCCTCACTTTCCTATTCTTAGCTGGCAGGAGTGGAACCCGGTGTGGTCTTCTACTGCTGTAGCCAGTCCACTTCAAGGTTCGATGTGTTGTGCGTTCAGAGATGCTCTTCTGCATACCACTGTTGTAACGCGTGGTTATTTGAGTTACTGTTGCCTGTCATCTTGAACCAGTCTGGCCATTCTCCTCTGACCTCTCTCATTAAAAGGCATTTTTGGCCACAGAACTGCTGCTCACTGGATGCTTTTTGTTTTTCGCACCATTCTCTGTAAACTCTAGAGTTGTTGTGCATGAAAATCCCACGAGATCAGCAGTTTCTGAGATACTCACACCATCCCATCTGGCACCGACATTCCATGGTCAAAGTCACTTAGATCACATTTCTTCCCCATTCTAATTTTTGGTCTGAACAACAACTGAACCTCTTGACCATGGCTGCATGCTTTTATGCATTGAGTTGCTGCCACATGATTGGCTTATTACATAATTGCAGTAATGAGCAGGTGTACCAAATAAAGTGGCCAGTGAGTGTATATATGTTCAATGCCAGTATGCCATGCAGGCATCACAGACAAGAGCACTCTGACAAAGGCTAACTAGCGTATATGTGTGAACTTCTTAGCTATGTTTTTTAAATATATAGTATTTTGACAATAAAGCTGAGAAATAAGCCTTTTTGTCTGTCTGAGTCAATACATTTTGGGAGTGGAGCCTCTTCCTCAATTCTTTCATTTGCAAGAGGCAGGGGGAAATTAGTCACATAAGTGGCACAGTGACTTGAAATCGTTTTTTTGGCCTTGTTCCCCCACTTGAAGCTTCTTTGTGCAGTGCACCTAATCTATTTTTCAAGCTACTTCAGAAGTTATTATAAATCAAAGACATTCAGTTGTACAAAGGCAAGTTAATAAAAGTATATAAATGCAATAAAAAGAAAGAAAATAAATGTCAGTAAGGATTCAATAAAAGTCCTAACTATGACACAGGAAGCCACCCACCGTTTAAGCTGTTTGAAACTTTATATAAACCCTCGTATTGTTGCTACAAACTCAAGAAATTCCTCCTCCTTACTTTCTGTTCAGCATAGGGACAGAGAAGAGCTGCTGAACAACTGCAGACCAAATGCTGATCAGCACCAAGGCCGTGTTGTACTCGTTGCACCATAAGACACTTCTCAGCCCGTGGAGGTCAAATGTTGTGAAAGGAAATTAAGTTCCTTCCATGTTGAGTGGACCTGAACCATGTCAGGAAAATGCAACCCACACCATAACAGAGCCACCAGGACCCTTCATTTACTCAAGTAAAGGAAACACTTTTTACTACCAAAACCCCCCCCAAAAAACAAAGCAGGCGCTTACAGACAGTTACCAGTACTTAGAATTTACAACAATTTTGATTAAACTGTTCTGCAACATTGTGTTGTGGGCTGTAAAAAAAACAGACCAGCAAAGTAAGTGAAGTAATTTGAATACTGCTCCCAGAAAGTAAAACATTTTCAGAACAATTTGAAAACACATTCCAGACAAAACATATTCTGTCTATTTATGGCTAATTGATTGTGAAACACAACAATCAGTCAATAGATATATTTTTCTACAGCGACATTTATAAGCCAGTTGTCACACAATGTTTCATGATGGACATTTTCCAGAGGGAATTAAAAAAATCTGAAAATTGAGGCAATTTGGCAAAAGCTGGAAAGGCATTCTGTGACATCTTAAAAGGCGATCAAGTCGAACCCCTGGAAAATGATGGGATGCAGAAAGGAACAGCTCAGTAAACACAAACATACTGGAGAAAATAGGCCAGCGCATTTAAAGGTGACTGGGCGACTCAGGTGCTATGATGACAAGCTCTAAGTATAATTTCCAACACTGATGCTTATGACGGCTATGGATAAACAGTCTATTCAAGGATTGTTATCAATCTTATCACCCCCTACTTTGCGAGAGATAATGCCTTACATTTATGCACGACAATGCACAGCCGTGTGTCACACACATCTGTCAGACATTTCAGGAAAGCGATGACGTGTGTGTGATGGATAGGAGTGGCCATGCTACTCACACAACATGAACCCAATACAACACCTCCGGAATACTTTACAGCAGACCTACATATATTAAATACTTTAACTCTAGACGCTGGTAAGATTTTCAGCAAAATTGTGTTAGTAAACCAAATGTAAAATCATATGAAAATATTTTAATTTGTGGTTTCCATGTGGCTCAGTGGTTTCCGTGTGGCTGAGTTGATAGAGCATGGCGTTGACAACGCTTAGGTTGTGGGTTCAATTCCCACTGGGACCACATAAACTGAAAAATGTATGCATTCACTACTGTAAGTTGCTTTGGATAAAAGCGTCTGCTAAATAGCATACATATATATTTTATTTTCTGCAATATTGGCAAAGTTAAATTACTATTTTAAAATTGTCAGTAATCTGCAGGAATTTTACTGCTGTATAAAGTGTTAATGTATTTCTAATACAGTATTTGATCCATGTCTGTTGACACAGTGTCAGGTACACCAGCCATGTACACTCGCTGAGCTGCAAGTGACACCCATTGTTAAGCTGAATGTGATTTCCCAGGGAGAGAATCACTCTGTGTCATGTTTTTGCCTGGTAATTGTGATTATTAAGAGCAGCAGAGAAGGGCACTCAAGATATTGACATTTCTTCTTAGAAAATGGTTTTGTTTATTAATGTGTGTGTCATATGTTCAGAGTGTATGCTGTAGTGTTACACATTACCCTTCAAAGAAAGCATTATTGAAAAATGGCAGTTCTTTTTGAAAATAGTCCTCTTGAATTATTAATTAAACTAGACATAGTCCAGCTACTTTTGAACTATATTAGATTTATAAACATTCGTAAATGTATCTTAACAGAATAAATATTTATATTTTCATTTGTGAGAATGGAAATGATTTGAACGCAAGGTTTGAAATTCAAGGAGTATATATTCACGGACGTGAATGTATTATCATAACTATAACTAAAATGAATATTATATAGAAATATTAATAAAACAAGGCATTCAAATGAAATATGTAATATTCATGACGCATTTCCATATTCCATAAATTAATGGAATATGAAAATGAAAAGCCCCTCAAGGCAATCATATGTGCTTATGGGTGCCATAAAATATAGTTTTGAGGGAAAACAGTCATGAAAAACTCTCAGTATCATAAAACAATAACAGTTTTATCCTCTTATCCATCCCATTATATCTATGTGCCATTATTGGACATTTTAAAGGTAAGGAAAAACAAAACAAAAACAACAACAACAAAACAAATAAAGTCACTGAGAGCAATATACAGTATATGGGAGGCCTGAAGAGATTGTTTTCACCAGAATATCATGCTTTCCACAGTTCAGCTGACCAAAAGAAAAACACAGAAAGGCATGGGGACACTGAATGCAAGAGACAACTTCAACTGCAGTGAGTGAGAGTTGTGTGTTAGTACAGGAAGTGAGGATGAGGGCGCTGTTGGCACTGTGGACACTTTGTCAGAGGGGCAGCTGCACGCTCAGGCAGACTTCATTGGTTTCCATGGAGAAGATGAGAGGCCTGATCGTGATGATGATGGGCCATCTGAAGCCATGGAGACAGAGGACAGCTCAACGCCTTCCACTTCAAGAGACGCACCTCACAAACACAGATCAGTGCCAGACCTGGGTCAAATCATTATTTGTAGTATTTTGACCCATTAGACATCAGTACAATTCCTAAAGGCTTCCTGACAATTTTAAAAGAAACATATTTTCACAAATATTCCGAACAAAAGTATTCTGTTGTACAATTGCACATTTCAGTTGGTTAGTAACATCTTTTGTTGAGAATTCTCAGAGATCTGTAATTGCTTTATTAGGAAATCGTTAGGCCATTTCGGATAACTCATGATGTGTCTCACTTTAATTATCCAATATCACACCCTGTTCTAGCATAATAATATTGCGCATTGATGAAGAAGAAAAAGAATGAGAAAGAGTGAGGAAAGACAGCAAACATGAGAAATGAAATATGAAGTGAGCAACTTCTCCAGGCTTGACTTTGAGGCCATAAGCACTAAGATTCAGAATGGAACTGTTTGAGCGTTCAGACGTTCATAATATAGTCAAGAAAGAGGACAGAAACACTATGTTTTTGGTTCATTTACATAAAAGAGCAGCAAGATGCTCCCACGTTGATCACGTCGGAACATGGCCATGTCATGTATCTCAATGATGGAGTGTGTTTTTCATGGTTCCTTCGGAAAGGCAAATAAAAGTGCATGCTAGTTGCATCAAAAGACTCAGCAATCCCTGGCCTGGGGTTCATTTTAGGACAATACACCACAGTAATGGTGCCGTAACATAACGCAGTAGTGACGTGACCGACCACTGCATTGCTGAGAGTGAATTTGGCTCTCAGAGCCTTTGCTTAGAGGTGACTGCAATGTCAGCACGCCGCACGGTACTACCCCTGGGAGATGTCCTTGTTTGCTACACTGGAGAATAAGACAAATGTAGGGGATTCTATTCTTCATTACATTACATTACAGTCATTTAGCAGATGCCCTTATCCAGAGCAACTTACAACCCAAGAACATAAGTGCATCCGCATGAGTTTTATGAGCAACGGTGACACAGAATCAGGCTAAGAGCACTCTCGGACCAGTGAACGTACGAGGAACATCACTAAAGCGCTACTGCAAGGTGTCTATGTCAATTCGACAACCTCAATTTGTACATCCAATGCCATAATACAACAAAGAAACACCTGAACAGTCATAGCACACTCAAGAGAGGAAAGGTCTCTGCATGGATTTATAGCATTGTGTGAGATCAAGCGGTGCCTACCTGTTGAGCTGAGAGTTCCTATTAATGTAATTAAAGAATAAATTGTTGAAATAATCTGTTGAAATAATCACCAGCAAACAATATTTTTTACTCCATTGCGGTTTCTTGGTGATATTCTATATCAATTGTGGCTAAGATACATATCCTAAATTGAACTGTAATGAAGGTCTCGTTTTTGTTTTCACGCCTGTTGTACAGCAGCACACACATCGATAAATAAAGCTGACAGTTAAGAATGAGTGGGAAGTTGTGCACCTGCACGATAGTGTATTTATAGACTGTCTATCTTTGTACAAACAGTTTTTATTGAACATGGAAGACTGAGTTTCTCTCTGGGTAGACAGTGGGAGGGGAAACAATTGACCTTGGGTGCTCTATTTAGTTTTGGCAAATTGATTCTGCCTAACACTGGTGCTGCTTTGTTCTGGCCCTCTCTTTGTAATTTTCAGCATTTAATTGATATATGTGACCAATGCATGATGAGAAAGATATACAAAAGTACGCCAAAACATTTTTGCAAAGTCCTCATTTAAACTCTACTTAGGCAACCATAGTATTATTAACAAATGTATTAAGCAAACTATCCATTCTCAGAAAACCCTAACGTAATGTAGTTTAAGTTAGGGTGAGTCAGAGACTGAAATATGGCATTAGTCTTTTGATTTTGTTTCTTGGACCTAGAGGAATAAAAGGAATATAGTTAAAAAACGGTGAATGCTATTATACCAAAAGAACACTTAAAAAACAATTGAATCATCTTGACAGAAATCCGTGATCTGCCTGTAATGTTTTTTGAACATCGGTAGATGTATTGGCTTTTTTTTAATACAATCCTCTGATCATGAACAAATATAATCGGAGTTATGGAATATAGCATAATAATTTTGTCAATTCAAACGATGGTCAGAATTTATTTTGCGGACTAATTGTTTTGATGGTAGTATTAAGGCCAGTACCTATTCTACCAGATGTCAAGTCACCTCTCATTGGTTTATTTGTGCCATGTGACAAATCTTAGCCAGTTGAAGAGTATTACAGAACAATACAAAGAGAAAAAGAAATCATCTAACTTTTGAAAAATATATACTGCCTTGCGAACTATAAAAAACTGTAAAGCTCTCTTTATGGTTTTTAGAACAATTACTTAGTGTTTTGTTTGTCCTTTAAAGTGTAATTACCTACATAACATATGCCATTTAGCAGAATCTTTTATCCAAAGCAAATTTTTCAGTATATTTGGTCCCAATGGATATTTACATTTACCTTAATTTACATTTTTGGTATTGCAACCCAGGTAGTCTAATTATATTTTGATAAGGAAATTATATGTTGCAGGGTTCAATCTCTGGAAAGGAACAAAAGGGATACAAATGCACATATAGTTACAGTAGTGAGACTGTAGTGAGATGGTGTTCATTAGATTTTTCTCTTTGGCTGATTCGTTTTCTACTTGTTGCCCCTGATTAATGTTGCCATCGAATAAAAACAAGCCTCGACGTTTGACATTAATAACCCAACTAGATTGAATGAACTATAGGGTGTTTATGAGTTCTGATCGTGAGGAGTTATGCATATTCAGATTTATACCATAGTTGCATGTTTTTTCCCCTCTGAGTCCTTAAGGTTTTGACAATCTCCTGTTGCCTGGTTACCTGCCGCAGAGTGAATTCAAAAGAGTATGAAAAACAATCTGTAGGAGAGATGGTGGAAATGCATAACAGCAGATAACAGTGTTCATGTGCATCTGAAACAAGAGAGGAATGTGATGTTATATGCCGTTTGTAACTGCAATAGCAATCAAACATAATTCTACTGACAATCAAAATAAACTAAATTAGAAAAAATCTATATAAATATTTTACTTGCTTTCAGCTGTAAATCTTTGAGCGACTAGTGGGAATGAACTCAGTAGAAAATGTACAGCATCTGCAATAACATTTACATATTTAAACGCATTTAAACATGTAAGATATGCAAAACTTCAAATTGACAAGCTTACCTGACAACAAAGTGAATAAAGGATGGTAATTATATGAGTTATTATATATATATATATATATATATATATATATATATATATATATATTACTGAGTATTTGAATTTGTTTGTGAAATTCACAGATCTAGCCAACTGCAGAGCTTCATTAGGCATACTTTACACCTCAATGTGTATACCCGGTTTGGTAGATGATATAATTCCTAGCTTGACAACTTTGCTTGTTTGAATGAATGATAACTTCAAGGTTGTTGTTTTTGTGTTTTATTCCAGTGCTATTCATTATATTGCAGATTGTTTAATTAGACCATAAAAACGGGGTTTAGGACTTCAATGTATTATTATAATTTGTATAATTAAACACAACCACCACCACCCCAAGATGGGGGGACAACTTTATTATTATTAATGTACATTTAAGAAGAGCTTGGGGCTGACGGACAAATTCGGCACTGACGGGGTCAAAGTTCAAATCTGGGTAAAAGGGAGCATCACTGCACTGAGAATGAGTGCTTTCAGCTGGATGCGCCACCCGACAGCCCTTCAAGATCATGTTTGGGGAAAAAAGTCAGTACATTGTTTTTTATTTATAACAAAACGCTACAGAGTTTTCTGGCATCAGCCCTTGCTGTGAGTTACTGGGGAACAGTTCAGTGAATGATATATAGACACCTACAGTTTGACTGCAGTTAAACAAAACAACAGCAAGACTCACTACCTCCTGGGAACATTCAATTTAATTCTTTCATACCACTCTGGGTAGAGGAAAGTCAGCTTGTCTGAGCCATCACCGGAGGCCTTTGTTCAGGAATATATATTTTTTGTTTAGCTTTTTCATATAGAATATAGTCAAACGTTATCTAACAACCAATACTTCTAACACTTTAGATTATTATGCATAATACTTTATTATGCAGCTGTAATGCAGTATTGATGGCAAGACAACATTAATAAATAATAATTAATAAGTTATTAAGAAGGAGGCCAGGGTTACAATATTCACTGCTCAAATTGGAGCACATATTACATAGCAACAATGCATTATGGCCAGTTATCATTCTAACCATGTGTGGAATTTTTTAATCCGATTCCAACCTCAATCTAAAAACCCTGAACTCTTTCTAAATATCAACTAAGATAGTAATGTTGAATAACCACCAACTCGTGCATTTTTCAAAAAATTTCCAACCATATATAACTGTATGACAGTTGAATGTGTTACCCAATACTATTTCTGTAGGTCAACAAATTCCGAAACACAAAGCAATTTTTGCTGAACATTCACAAAGTTGTGTCAGTCTTCAACGAGTAAAAATACTGTACGGGCCCTATTTTTAGAGCAAAAAAAGAAAGCACCAAGCACAAACACATTTGTTTAGTTCAAGTACTGCTGTTATTGAGTGGCGCAAGGGAAAAAAGGAAGGTTGCGCCAAGGTTGATACTTTCATCCTTGTTTTTCGATGCTTGCGCTGGATGTGGGTGTATTGGGGGCTGGATCAGTCGTTTGGGGGTGCTGGTTGGTAAAAACGAATGGTGCCTGAATGAACCAACAAAAGGCTTAGTGTAAGCATAATCACAATCGTGCAGCAGTAATACCAGAATCGCCGATAGGGGGTGATAATGACAAAACCAAAATTGAATTGAATATGTTGCAGAGGCATGCACACACAGATACTACACACAGACACACACAGTAGTACTACACTACTACTAATAAGAAGAAGAAGAAGAAGAAGAAGAAGAAGAAGAAGAAGAATGCCTTATATTTATATATCACCTTTCATGATTATTTTACAAATGCTTAAAATAGGGCCAAATTAGCCCTAGTACAACATTTTTTTTTTTTTACTGTAACAAAAAAAACCTCTGGTTCTTATGATGTTCAAAAGCCTCTTCAGCTGCATAATTTCATTTTGCCACAAGGCTTGTCAAGCTCATTAAGTAAAACAGGGCGCCACGCTGACATCAGCGTTCTTCATGTTTTCCCCGTGTTCAGCAGCAAGATCGCTTTACGCAAACCCGATTTTATGATGCTAACGGATCACGCTAGGCTGCACTGGTCAGATTGCTTCGCGTACGTTTGGCAGCCAGGGAATACCATGGTCCTAATTTCTCACTATTTTTCTTCAGAGATGCATTTTCATAAGGCTGGTGTCAGTAGGGTGCTAATAAGAGAGTCGGAGAACAAAAATGATCGACTGCAATTTTTCCCATGGTCCCATCTGTAAAATCCTATGACCTGAGCTATTTCCGTTACTTTCCCATTAAAACGTGACCACGGCGTCCTCTGTCCTTTCATCGTAATTGTGATGTGCTCTCAGAGTGGAATAGCAATTACCATTTAAATCTGGGACACCAGACCGCAAAAAAGAGAGAAAAATGCGAACATGAAAATGATCTCATGAGAAGATATTAACTAATCTTAAATTAAACATTTATATTAGGAAATATTTTCGGGATAAAATGTTCATGTGAATCCAGATCAGATTGTTTGGTCCCAACTGTGTAATAACTCTGTACCTACATAGGGAGGCACAGTGTACCTACTGTGTACTTACACATTGTAATACGTATAGTACTTATAACTTTAAAACCTGTTTGCAATTTAAATAGTTACACATGTGTAACATGAAATATCTAACAAAAATTGTTATGAAAAAATTGTGTAAGTGCACATGTGAAATAGAAATGTGTAAGAAGAGTTATTAAGGTATTGTCCAAAACATGGGCCAATGATCAATAGAGCACTGCTGATATTTATATGGATGGAAGTGTAGCTGTACCCACTAGCAGTCTACCCATACACAAATGAAAGATGAATATATTGTATGCTCAACAAATGGTCAAATTACTAGTAGTAATATAAAGTAATATTTTTTGGGGAAAAAAAGTGTCACAATTATTATATAAGCATGTTTAGTTCTGTCTTCTATAGTGTTTTATGAGATTGGTGAACATTTATATTATACATAATATTCCTCTATACGGAATCTTTCAATACCCTTTGGTCTGTACTTGCACACTGCCCTCTTCAATTCAGACCGCAAATGTTCAATTGTGTTCAAGTCTGGAGACTGAGATGGTCATTGCAAAAAAAAAGTTTAATCATTTTGTTGTCAGTTAACCATTTCATGGTTGATTTTCAGATATGCTTGGGATATTGTTGGACACCTTTTCTAAAAGTATATTTGTGGTTGTATTCTCCATGTTTATTTTTGCCCTCATCCCCCTGAATCAGTGTCATTTTGGAGACTTGCACACTTGCGCCCCACAAGCTCTTTAGTTGGTTGTGTCGGTGATCGTTCCTATGAACGCATTCCCATGGCGGCTTACCACTAATTACTGCAATTAGAGTGCTTACAATGACGCCTTGAGGACAAGGACTGAAATGCACGTCAAATGTTTCTCTGGTCACGCGTTTAGGAAAAACGCATGGCCCTTTTATAATACACTTAATCAACCAATGCATCTACTTTCCCATGTAGTACATAGGCAGCATCAGTAGAACTTTATATTATGTTGCCATTAATAAATCATTAATGAATACCATCAAAAAATATTAACATTTATTGCTAGAGTAATTAATGAATTGCTTTGCAGTGCCCACGCTTACTCTTAATATTAATGAACTGTTTTGCATTCGCATCCTAAAATAGACACTCTCCACCCATGACTTATGAATACACATTGAACATTCATCAATGCCTAATGATATAAAGAATTAGTTGGCTTATTTTGCTTTATATGTCTTATGTCATTTCTAAATGGTGAGCAATGTCTATTTAGTTCATATGAATCAGTGTTAATATGATTTTTCACTAATGCATTAATGGTTAATTAATGTGCCATTTATATAAAGTTTTATGGGAGCATTTTAAAGAGACTTGAGATCTTCAAAAATGAGACGTCTATCCTGAGATAAATAAAAACCACGAGACACACTGTACAGAGGGACAGTGAATCTTGAGTTTTAATGTTGCAATTTCGGAATATATCTTCCATTAAATTGCCTTTAATCACATCAAGTCATGAAACTCCAATTTGAGAATGCTTGGTGTGTCCTTACGGGCTTCCTGGGCAAGAAATATCTCTCTTGCGAAATAATCTTTGATCCCTTGGTCATAAATCTGACGGATGTTTAAAAAGTCAAGATGCACTGGACACACTGCTTATAACGGTAGTCAACAAATACATCATACAACAAACAAATAAGAATACTGAATGTCTCAGTGTTTTTTCCCATACTTATAGGAATGAGGGTTCCGGGAGATATATTCTGAAGCTGCTAGATACACTGTTTGAAGTGTGCAGGCCTTTTCCACAATATGTATTCCCTCAACAATTTTTTACCCCTTTATAGCTTCACAAACCGCATCCCACTGGATTGTTTCCTACAACCAAGCAACCAAGTGAGTCGCAGGCTTGCGGTTCAGAAAGTGAAGACAGTATAAAGTAATAACACTTTCACACTGTATAAGCGCACAATATGACTTATACTGTTTATTTTATACAGCCTTTTTCGCCTCAATTATTGTGAATAATTTTTGAATTGACTGTAAGTTTGTTTGGATAAGGACACCCGATAAGAAAATATAATCACATATTTTTCCCCTCTAGATTTTCTACTTGATATCAAGTTCTCAAAACACAATAACTCCCCCAAACATCAAACCGACCCATAAGCCACAGCAGCAATGCTATAAATCAAATGCTCTCTCTTCTCCAGTGAAAATACGTTGCCTCTCAGTCTATCACAATGTGGTCCTGCAGTGACTCTTATGTTGGTGTCTTAAAAAAGTTCTTAAATGCCAAAGTTTTTAATGTACAGATGTATTCACTTGTTTGATTTGATTTATACTCATCACCATATGTTCATTCTTTATGTGCTCCTATATGCTCTCGTACACATGCTGTTCTCAGTGTTATGAGGAAAACCAGTGAGCATTCATTAACTACCATAAATTAAAATCTATACATTTTCCCCAACAGTCACAGAATCAAATTAATCTGGTTGTATATACATGTAGAAAATATGGAGAAAAGCTACTAAAATGCCAGTGCCTACTAGTATTACTATGCAACAAACATGGGAACGTGTCTCTCTCAGTCATACCTAGTGGTGGGCCCAGACCACTTTAACAGGGGTGGCCCAGGAGTGGCACAGAACCACATAGGGGGGGACATTAAAATGTAATAACTTTGAAAAGATGTGATTGACAACCTAATAACCTATCAAGAGCCAGATGGTGGCCAACCAAATTTGTGTGGGGGCAGGTGCCCCCCCAGGCCCCTCCCTGGACACGCCCCTGGTCACACTGACAAGCAGACTGATGACATCACTCACTGTCAATCAAGAAATTCAATGTTCAGCAAAAATCGAAAGAAAAAATCTGTCCTGAAACGCATGTTTGTGGTGTGAGTCAGTTTTGTGGTGTTGTGCAAATGTTGACAAAAATACGCCCTATCCTGTGACCCTTAAAAATGAACAAGAAATGTATTTAATTTTATTTAAGAATTGAAATTTTATTTAATAATAGATTCAAGTTTTCAACTAATACGGCTGTTCACAGATTCACGCCCATCCTTTGGTTTTAAATCAACCAATTTTTGGGCTTATTTTAGTTCGAATCAGAAAAGGATGTTCTGAATCTGTCCTGAAACGCAAGCTGCCGTTTAGTCAATAGCCGCTTTCTATAAACATCAGCGTCTAGCTACAGACCAAACGAAGAGAGAGGCAGCAAGGGAGGGGGTTGTGGTGTGAGTCAGTTTTGTGGTGTTGTGCTCACTTCAAATCATTTTGTGCAAATTTCTTCACACTTATGTTGACAAAAATACGCCCTATCCTGTGACCCTTAAAAATGAACAAGAAATGTATTTAATTTTATTTAAGAATTGAAATTTTATTTAATAATAGATTCAAGAGGTTTCTGTCTCGGAGTTGGAGATAACACTGCTGGTATCCACTATCTTTGGTTTGAATGTCAAGGGCTAGACTAAAACACATTATATTTTTTAATATTTTGTTATCCATCATTGTCCAGGATAGCAGTAGTTTCCTTTTTTGACTCTAGATTTCAGAATTTTGGATAAGGTGCTTCTCTTGGACACATTAAACCTTGGGATACACTCTGGTTTTTACATTCTGTTGAGGAAGAGTTGGTTGCCATTCTCCATCCTAGCACTCCTAGAGCCTGTCCTTGTGAAATCGAAGATTTTCAAGCCAAAACGTCATTAAAACGATATTATGCATTATTATATTACGCATATATACAGATGATTTTGTTCAATCCAAATCGGAGTTTTTGCTGAGAATAGAAGCAGATAGATTGCAGAGCCCAATGGCCTTTAAGAATATATAACTGTCGTGTCAAACATGACATTTGTGCGTTATCTGCTCTTAAATGGCACCATAGCGGGTGCTCTGTTATATTTTCCTACTGCAGTGTAGCCACTGTGTTGTTCTGTCTAAAAACAGAATTTATGGAATTTTTTCTTCAGATACATTGGGGAAAATGCAATATAAAGAGCGAACCAAATAGAACATTTCACTGGAAATGTGCGAAACAGAAATAAACTTCCCTCTAGTGGTTTTCCATGGCTCCATGGTCTGAGAGCTTGTTTTATGAATTCCCAGAAGAAATTATACTTTGGTACATTACCGCATTCTCTTCAGCGAAGCCTTTTATACTGTATAACTCTACCTAACACATGTACAATGAGAAGATACAGACTGTGTTACCGGTCGTTGATCCTCTCTTATTTAAATTCCATTTGAAGATGTTTTTGCATAAGCTACACAATTGAAACACTTCTAAGACATACATTTGAAAAACAAACATACAAAGAATATAGTCATTATGTATTGTACCTGTACTGTATAATAATTCATGATTATACACTGTCCTGTATCATTATATGTGAATAAACTCCCTACAAACAAACAAACATTCTTACATAGGAATAAGAATTTCTACATTCCATCCATCCATCCATCCATCCATTATCTAAGCCGCTTATTCCTGGCATTAATAGGTAAAAAATGTGACAGTGTCACCACTGGCCCAATTCAGACTGGTTGCTCTCTGCCTTTGTCTTTGGAGCTGAGCCACTGCAAACTCCGACTAATGCTGTGAGGCGAATCCACTGAGGATCCTCTTCATTCACACTGGCCCAATGAGACTGGTTGCCTCTGTTTCTAGCTGAGCCACTGATAAATATTTTCTTCCGTCCTATGACAAATATTTTCTTGTCCTATGACATCTTGCGACAGAATCCAATAAAGTTGAAATGTCAACTTCAAAAAACACAGGCCTGCAATCAGAGGACCACATTACTTCATTTTATTGTTTTTTTACTGCTTTCATATCATGTGTCTGCGCCTTATACTGTACATGCCTATGCAAGTGCTCCATATTCTCCTTAGCTGTGAGGCACTGTGTGCTTGTTTCCTGCCTCTGCTGTGGAATGGACCCAGAAGAGCAAGGAAGCTTTAGGCAGTCAATATTTGCCTTGGTAGCTCCATTTACTCCCTCAAACTCTGGAGCCATCAGAATCATCAACCCAGGCAATCACAGGCATTCACAGAGTCAACTTACCTTAACAATAACTGAATCTTAAGTTACAAGGGACTTAGGAGGTCTGGATACACTCAATGTCTTTGTCCATAACTTTAAGTTACAAATAGATACAAGTGTTAGTTTTTCCTCACAAAAACAATTTCCGGCCAGCCTTGACAAAGGTAGTTGATACGCATCTGTCACACCATAATACATATACAGTACTGTGCAAAAGTCTTAGGCCACTCTGAAAATGTCAAATTAAAGTCATTTATCTGAACATTAACCCTTAGGAGTCACCGATCACGCCGGCGTGATCAAATCAGTAACTGGTTCAAGATGCCGTAGCATTAAAACGAAGTCACTTTGAGCATTGCTGTCAACTTCACTCGAAAGTGCTGGCTTGAAACCCCATGCTAGTTTTTTGAATGGCATTGAAAGACCAAGTAAAAACTGAGATATTATCATTTAATTTGATATAAAAATTTTGATTTACGCATGCGTAAAAGCGCATACAGTATGTGAGGCAGGCGTCGCATTTGTTTGAATATCTTCTGTGTTTTTGTCATATTAGCTAGTTTTTGGAGTTGGAGTTTTTTGTGGAGGAGAAATGAGGTGAGTTGAGCCTCGTGTGAGGCGAATGCTAAATGTACCACAAACCTTGCTTTTGTATGTCGAGGATGACGAACTTGAAGAAATTATTGGTAAGGAGTCTGACAGTGATGCTGATGACGAAATTGACGACCGTCTTTTGTCCTCGACAACGAGACAAAATAGCCCAAGACCTCTAAGGGCTACATGTTTGTTTGGTCGAAAAAAAGACTATATAACAATGAAAAGTTTAAAAAAAAAAAGTCAGTATTTTGTGTGGCCTACCTTGCAAAACTGAAGCAATTCACTTTGGTAGACTGTCATGTAAGTTTTTCAAATAGTCCTGTTCTTCCAAGCTTCTTGCAGGATTTGATAAGTCTTACTTTGACTTTGGCTGCTTTTTGTTCTTTTCCCTGTCCAAGTGATCCCACACAGTTTCAATTATGTTGAGTTTGGGGCTCTGAGGTGGCCAATCTAATACTGTAAGTGTTCAATCTGCACACTTCCGCTCCAAGTAGGTCTTATTCGTGTTTGCAGTATGTTTGGGGTTGTTACTGTGCTGAAAGTTTTTCCAATCAGTCGTTTTCCTGAAGGTACAGCATGATGAATCAAGATCTGTTTGTATTTCTTAGCATTAATAATTCAATCAATTTTGATCAGATCCCCTACAATGTTTGACTGAAATGCACCCCCAGTCCATGACAGAGCTACCACTGTGCATCACAGAAGGCTGCAGACAGGCATCAATGTACTTCTCGCCAACTCTTCTTCTGACATACTTTGCGCCTTTGGACTCATCGCTCCATAAGACTTTATGCCACTGGTTATCGCTCCATGCATTATGATCTTTCACACATTGCAATCTCTTCTGCTTGTTGCCTTTCTGCAAGAATGGTTTCTTAGCTGCAACACATTTTACAAGACCATTTCTTGTAAGACTTCGTCTCAGGGTCGAAGCGTGTACTTTGGTGCCAGGTGACTCTGCCAGATGCTGAGCAAGCACTTCACTGGATTTCCTACTGTCCCTCAAGGAAATGACCTTTAAGTACTGTTCATCAGATTCACACAGCTTTTTGGGTTTTCTATCTTCAACTTTCTCCAAATTTACTACATTGCCTTATAGAGCAGCCAGAATGCTCTTTGCCTACCAGGCACCAAGAGCATGTGAATATGATACAATCAATAGACAAGTTTTATTTTTTTTATCTAGCCCTGACCCCCACCCCCCGCCCCCCCCATTCCACTGAGTACAAATAATATGTTTAATTGCTAACTTACTACTCATGTTCAGGTAAGTATCCATCTCCAAACCAAACAACTGTGTACTCTGTATCTAGATACCCCTGGTATCTCCTGGCTGTGATAAAATACGTTACCATGCTGTGCCCCAGACTGGATGACAGTAAAATATATTTTTTAAATAAGGAACTAACTCGTAATCATAGAGTTAGTCTGATTGTTCTGCAACAATTTACAGATTAGACCATAAAACAAACAAGGCTCACTTAATTGCAGCACCTTTCTGAACTGAAAAATAACTGAAAAATCCTCAATGAACAGTATGGGAATTTTAAAACTTGTGAATTGAATTGAAATGAATTAAATGGAATTCACCCCAACCCTGGCACCCAGCCGCCATTGTTTCATGGTAACAATCATGTCAGGTATGTACGTAAGTAGGTGTCTTGCCCTGGTTCCCGTTTAAGGGGGAACTTAAACCATGCAAATAGCTTTACAGTCATCAAGGAAAGAGTGGAATATCGCTCCTTCAACGCATGTTCACTGACCATGGCGCACCGTCTGTTCCTGAACGCACACAATAACTGATTTATCATAGATGGCAATATTCATTAGAAGCATAAAGCCGTGATTGTAGAGGACAAAGGAAGGATGATGCCGGCTCTCTGGCACAATCGCACGGACGACATAATGCATTCCATTCTGAACACTCCGTCACTGGCTTCCTTTGACACGTTCACCACGAATGAAAGGGAAGACAACAATGACAGGATAAATGATGATCTGTTAGGGATACAAAATTATCTGCCATTTTATTTCATATTTACAGAGAGCACAAAGAAAGGCAAGTAGCGTGCCAATGGCATGTACCGCCTGTGGACTGTGTCAGTGTAAATTGGTAAAAGGAAACCCGATTCACACATTTCAGGAACGCAGTACAAATGTGGCGTTACACTGGCCAGCATTTTCAACCGATTCACCTCAAAGATATCGCTAAAACATTAGGCAGTGATTTTCAATGTTCTTTTTTGTTTTTTACTAGGAGACTCTGAGAGCTATTAGGTAAGCTGCTCATTCTTGCAGAGCTCATTCCACACAGGGCGATGACTCTCCTCCTCCTTGTCCTATACCTGTTTTCATTTGTTTCAGCATCTGCCTTTGATTATCAAGCGGTACAATTCATTGATTAGTAAAGATGCTTAGGCCAAACCCACCAAATCCGTCAGGGTTCCCTGAGAGAAAATCGTTGCTGGCAAGGCTATTTAAGAAGACAAACCTGTCTGACTCCCAGCCCATATTAACTGCAGGGCTTTCACAGCCTCACTGTAAACATCCTGTCGACTAAGCCTCGACTCATCAACATAATTGATAACGGATAGGGTGTCAGAGAATGACCAATACCACATCGTCCGTGCTATTTCTCCTTCTGAGGGATGGAACCGCTGGCACCAATACACAACGTATTGTAAATGCAGTTTCGGAGCAGGGAATGAAGTTTCGTCAATTGTAATTGCTAATCACAGAAACGCATTCAAAACTGTGTATTTATTGTGACATTTATAATATTTGTTCTTAGATTTTTTAGCTGGCAGGCACATTACAGTAATTACTATTTCCCTGTGGCACACACACATCAGCGTGTCTGACTGGACCATGCGTGCGGTTTCACCAGACTCTGTAAATCAACGACTTAATCACAGACTTGGAGGCTAGGGAATGGATGAAAAATATCATGGCAATTACCAGGTAATTCTCTTTGGTGAGCTGAAGACTTTCAGAGACAGGCAATCTAAAACGTGAGCTATTATCTGACTTTCAGACAACTTAGGTCCAATATACCAGCATCTCGATTTCAGCATCGCTTGCAGACCTTGATGTTCACAATTGAAAATGATCCTAAATGTAGTGAGCTGGCTGCAAAAATGTTATGTAAAATATGAGTAGGAGTCTCTGCAAATGTGTGACATCAATCCTTGTAATTTATGGAAGCATCTATGTCAGTATGCAGAGCAACTCTGCCATACATTTAATGGTGTGGATTCAAAACCACTCGTTGTTATGTAGAACTCTTGTTAAACTATTTTTTTCTTCCTAATTAGGAAGCAGAATTTCCGTCTGTCGAGTCAGTGCTATGCCCACGCTACACCTACACCAAGCTATATACCTCAAGTGCATTGCTTTGACATGACATGCCTTTTTCAGGCCTTCATGAAACGCAATAGATAAGTTGATCGTGCACATGCATCTGAATAGTCAGTCAACTATTCGCTGAAGTTAAAGTCTCACCCCTACAGTAGTTGCATAGGGAAGGAATAAAATGTAGGCTAAATATTTTTGGAGTGTTTCATTCAAGCGTGACGCCCGAGATGACATTCTCCAAATCGACGTATCATATTTGATAAGTGAATTTCTTGAAGTGCTTAATTGCATGTAGACACACTTCCATCGAGGGCGAAATGTGGCACAATCTCATTTAAATTCTCACTCCTGACAAATGTTTTAAACGACTGCATTTATTAAGACATTGGCTCAATTCAGCTCTTGTCTGTCTTTACCGCTAAGCCTTTGACAGACAGCCGCATGGTGTCAAGATATTTTGGACTGCAGTAGTCCGTGACTCATTGTTGTTTTATGCCATTTATCAATACTGAAGTTACGTGCTACATGCCATGCCAGCAGCAGAATGTCTTGCTATAAAAGGCACCGCTGTCTTTGCATAACTGTCAACACTGTTCAACATTACACAATTCTGAAGCACGGATATAACATCGTGTTCCTCGCATAGCCGCAATGTCACACTCACGTCTTCTGCTCCGAGCTTAGGTCATATTGCAGAATCAAAAGGGGGAAGCTTGAAAAATAACCCCAAAAAAACATATGCATGAACACCAGGGTACAAAAACTATTTTTTTAAATATTACCATTGACTATATTCATGATATGATTATTTAAAATATAGGTATTTGCCCTTTGGCTCAAGAGGCCACAAAACAAAACATATTTGCCCTGTTAGGACTGTAGCTCTGGTAACTAGCAGTCGGAGCGGCGTGGGCGGGAGGCAGGTGCGTTGCCTTCCCCTGTTATCACACCAGTTGCCATGGGATTAATAATATAGTAGCCTCAAGAAATACAATACAATTGTTACATGCTGTTCATTATAATTGCCTCTCTGTTGCCTTCTGTTTCCCAAAAGGTTAAGCGAGCACAGACGAGTTTAGAGCTGGTATATTTCTGATGGGTAATTTCCTTCTGGCTTTATTGGCTTTTTTGGTTTGAGAACCTAGGAAGAATTGCTTTAAGTAGTGGAAAATCTACCCACAAATGTAATGCAGCATTATTTTAATAATAATAAGACTAATATCTGCATTGGGATTTCAGGCCAGCCGACTATATAGTGATAGTATAGTTCATCACTGGGTGACCGAAATTGCTGAAGTGCAGTGCCTATCATTAATCAATATGAAAGGTGTCTGGAGCAATAGTTGCACTACCATTGGCAATCAATATGCATTTTGGTCTGGGAACTACAGAGATCACAGTAGGCTGGGTTTTTAAACTATTATTTTATTGCTTTGAAAGTTGCATTAAGGAAAGAATTGACTTTTATGACATGAATTTTATATCAATTGAAATAGATAACTTGAATCCCGAATAACCTACTGTTGACTACCGATTTTCTGATTATGGCTTAATGACTGCTATATAATTGTTTTTAATACGCATGTGTTATACGTATAAAGGTTACATTGGGTAGCATTTCTGACTTTGTACATTACATTTAGTACAATTTGTTTATTGGTATACATCCACATATCACAAATACTTATATTCAGATAATGTGCAATATTACTCTCTGATATTCTCTGGAATATCAACAGTGAATTTCTTCATTTAGAGGAAGGTTGGAGGTTCTTGTCTACTGACCCGAAAAAATACCACAATGTCTGCTAGAGTCATTAACTGTCAAATATTCACTCTATTGGCAATTCATCTGTTGACTGAAGAATGCACATCCGTGTCTTAAACTCTTTATATAGTTCACTCATTTGTTCGTCTCATTAGCATTCACAGTTCATTGTATTGTTGTGACATTATTCTTGTTTGTTGTTATTCATTTAACCTTGGCCTCATTGGAGACATGTTCAAGAACCAGAAGAGTCAGATCCAGGGAGCACTTGTCCATATTATCCCCAGTTCTTAATTAATGCTAAGGTAATTATGACAAAGTTTTGGATCTTTTTGAATTCCAAGGCCCATGGGAATACACATATTTATTCAATGTTCCCTCAAAATGTTCCCTCAAAATACATGCATTACACTGCCCAATTATATCGTGATACATATTTGGTATTATTATGAAGCTGCTTACTGCTACTTACCTTGATTATGGCATATTATATTCAAACGGCATAGAGTACTCAAGATATTGATTTTATGCGGAAAATTACGATTCTTTTTTTTGATATAATCTAAAGTGGGCCCTTCCGCACCACCGAATTCCTTAGGCAGAACACGGTGACATGTTTTCCACCCACGCTGAATCTCTCCTGTAACTTGAAATAAGAAAAGAAAAGAAAAAAGCGAGACAGGATCTCTCCTTGTCGGGTCTCGTTTGGACGCTCTCCCCCTCTGCTAATTTAAATCCCCAAGCGTAGGCCTGGGACAGCTCGTCTCACACTTCCCGGAGTCGTTTCTCCGCGCAAGTCTTCTCCGAGTTCTTTTTTCCCCTCCGCGGAGCCCCTGGAGAAACTGCCTCAGACATAAATGATCAGACTTCTACTCGCTCGCCTCATTCCCCATCTAGCATCATGGGTAATTATACCCCTGGCCTGCGTGGTGCTTCTGCGGAATCATTTTCATATGACAAACACTGAGTGCTCTGTCCCATCTTTGCATTATCTGATCTCCCTAAATTCCATTGTTCACAGTACAATTAAAGAAAGGATCGAAGCTCTTATTGTGCCAGGTCTTGGAGAGGCGGTACTGTGGACTGAAGGCTGTGCAGTGTTCATACGGCTCACGGCACTCAAAGCGGATCATCCGGGAATACTCAACGATGTGGACAGTGCAAGCCTTTTGATAGTAAAAGCTCAGGATCGTATCGTGCCGCCAAGATGGCCTACCCATGCTTGCCTACCCATGACAGTGCGAGTTAGCTAAAGGGACACCTGGATAGCAAGGCAGAATGAGGCTCAAGGAACTGCACTGCAAAAAAACTGGCCTTTATCATAGATCCTAAAGCTGGAGCGCATTCAGCCAGGAGATGCATGCGGTGTAACCATACAAGTTAAATATGACACTTCAAATCCTGGCATAGTTGTTCTGCAGTACATGAAAGTGTTTTAACTTTGCTTTTCCATTTGCTTCAAAGAGAGTAAATGAGTGTGCCTTTTCCCCTCATTAACATGTCATTAAAAAGTGATGGGTAAAACAACATCGCCGGGTTAATACCGTTCGTAATTAACACCTGGTCATGTCTCACCTCAAGCAGATGCGACGTGCAATGTTATGAGTCAGATGGTGTCTGGTGAACCTGAACATGACACAAATATTCATGTTTTTTTCAAGATTTCTTAATTGACACCACTGGAAAACGATATAAGTGAAGGGGAAATGCTCACATCATTGTGCATGTACAAGAGAATTAGCAATATCACTACTGTAGCTTGTGCTGTGGATAAGGAAGAAGAGAATCAGGTGGGAGGATCAGGGATCGTGACAGCAAAACTGCGTGGGGCTGCAATTAGCTGCCAATCACTGGCTTGTTTGACCCAATCAAAAGGTTTGGGTGAAATCAGTGAGTTACTGGTAGCATATGGTAGCTCCACCAATTGTTTGGTGTCTTGAAACCTCGTTCAGCTGTCACTAGAAAGAAAGTGATGTGTTTGAGGAAAGTTGGTACCTTCCCCCCCGTCAGGAGGCCTGGACAGATAATGACACAAAGGGATGCCACCAACTGAAGCGACAAAAAAAGAATGGATCTGTTTCAAATGTTGAGAGAGGAAATAGGACTGTGCTCACAGCGGAATCGTGCAGTACCAGCACTGAGAAAACTTACTCCCACAGCGAGGGCTTGGCTCTGGTGTGCATCGGTCCTCAGTGCCAATGCAATAACCACTTTCACTAATGCTTTGATTCTGAGCGCACATAGATTTCCCGTGTCTGCCGAGCTGCACATGTAACAACGTGCAAAGTCGTCATTATCTCTGGCTTCCCTCAGGTAGTAGGTGCGCTTGACTGCGTCCATATTAATATCGTACTACCAAAGGACAGAGAGGCTGCATTCGGGCACAGAAAACAATGCAATTCCATAGATGTCCAGGATACATGCGAGGATTACAGATGCGCAATAAAGGATCTTGCCATGGCTAATTCGTTCTGGAGGGTAGCGATTTGGTTTGTAGAATCCTATTATATGCATTATAACATTTGGCAGCATAAAGTAGTCCCTAAATACCAACACCCAATGTGACCCTGGATATGAACTCAAACTTTGGCGGTTGACATCAATGCTGAATGCAACATTGCCAGCTGAGGAATGATACACTGCTGCCCATTGCAGAGTCCAGTCCAGGATTGGGGTGTTAAAATCCTGCATGAGGTGTGTCAATGCAGGCATAAAAAGATCTGTGGGATAGTGGCCCGTGTGCTGCACACTTCTCAACCTCGTCACAAGACATGGAATCCCATTGAATAATGTGGAGGAAGAGGAGGGAGATGAAGATCAAGGGGATTGCTGGCAAATATATAGAGCTAGCACCAAGAAATATTGTAAGCACTGATCTCAGATTGGATTTCTCAGAAAGGTACCAATTTCGTCCAGCTGATCCAATAAAGGAGGAATGGCCAGACAGGAAGTGGTCAGCTCCGTTTCCGGGCAACATTGTCTGAGGTGTTAATAGATGTATGATTTCCCCTTATCAATGTTGTCAATAAATTGGAAAAAAGAACTGCAGGAGAGAATGTGAATGAAATGAGAATGTGAAATAAAGCAGATTATTACATATTTTATTACAATTATCATATAATAATCTAATTGTAAGAATTTCAATGGTTATTAACCTGACATAATGGCATCATCATTTTTCTCCACACGTTGTGACAACGATCCCTGAGAACAGTCAACGAAATATGTTGCGGACCAACATATACAATCATCATATGAAAGAAGAATTTAGTTCTGAAAAATGGTGAAAATAGATGTTTCTCTTAAAGCTGTCAGCAATCTGTAGGGATTTCACTGGTGTCTAATAGGTTAGATGAATAATTATTTTGCCCAGATCTGTTCATAAGCACACACCTCTGTGTCTTTTGCCAATGATGACCGCGAGTACGCAGCAGGTGGGACAAATTGTCCCCCTTCCTCCAGTGTTAGGCAGGGTTACCGCTGGTTACCGCTGCTTTAGTTCCTCTCAAAGACGCGCCAGGCAGCCCCAGGCTGCGAGCGGGCACTAGTGAGAGATACGCCTCTCCTCTGATCAGCGCTAGCTCTCCCATAGCACTGTGTGATTCTAAATAGGCTCTGGATTACCAGCAAGCGCATCAGAGGAGTGCGCACACTTCAGCTGCAGCGCTCCTTGGGTGTGCACAAAAAAAAAAATTCCCCCAAAAAGAGGCTCCCATTACCATATAAATATTATGTTCACCTCTACAAGGTCACTATAAGGTTTGCAGGCTCTTGATACAGTTAGCCGGCATGGTTAGCATTCGGTTCTCCACTTGTGTTGTTGCTGTTCTGTTAGTGAAGGTGTCACTCGAGATCGAAGCATGCTCAGCTGATTTTAAAATGAGTGATCCTTCGCAACGCTGCATTATTTTCCCTTTTATCACAGTAAAAATGCATGGTTCTCCACTGCCTTTACTGTTGCACCATGTTGCCCGACTCCACAGTTTTGATGCTATACAGTGGGTATGGAACATAGTGTTCAGTGTGATTGTACACAAGTGGACTCAAATAATTATGTGACCTCTGTGTGTCTTAGCAAAAGGGGTGACTTATGGGATCAATTACTGTTGTTTTTTTATTTGTACTTAATTAATAAAAAGCCTTAAAGTTGTTCATTTGACATAGAGTGTTTTGTGTGGCAAGAAATCCCAATGAAATCCATTTTGATCCCATAAAGTAAAAAAATAAAATGTGAAAAATGGCAAATGGGGTGAATTTTACTTTTAGTGAATTTATTTTTGATATCCACAGTACCTCATTGCCTACACAAAGGATTCAGTTCTTCTGGAGCCTTCTGTGGGAACACATCAACCTATTAATTGGCTGGTTTGTTCAAGGATTCCATCTTATTTATCCCATATTTGAACGCAAAAGTGAAATGCACGTTCAAAGGGTGGAATAAATTTTCCTTATCGAAAACTGTGTATCAATTGGGCCGATCGACTTTGAGGCAGTCAGAGTAATTAAGACGAAACCGTTCGACGAAACAGAACACACCAAAACACATCCCTGGAAGTTCTTCGTTCCTTCTCTATCCCCGGGGGTCTTTATTCTGTTCCTCTGACACTCTTTGTTGCTGTAGACTTGAGCTTTGGAAATAGATAGGCTTCCCGCAGTTTCATTATAATAGCCAGAGGGGAGGGGTGAAGGGGGGGGGTGTTGGAGACTGACTGCCAGAGTCTTTCAGATGCTTGCTGCCTCTGTTGAAATGGAACTTGGTAAGTGATGTGTTTTTCCTTTCGAATACAAAGCCGAGGTGTCTCTGTTTGCCTGCCTCACAGAAAGCCTTCACGCAGCAAGACAGAAATTAACGAGTTTGCCTTTTTGTTTCATTGTACTCGTTCATTGTTTCCTCTCGCCGAGAATGCGAAGCCCGCACTCCGAAGTTACTCTCCTTCAGCTCATCTCAGAAAAGGGTCACAGTTTTTTTCTTTTCTTTTTTTTGGAAAAAGCAGCAACATTTTCCAGCGCGCGAACACTGAAGGACTCGCAATGCGTGACATTGTGATTTCTAACAGCCTTTTCATTTCCAGCACACAGGAACACAATCCGTTTAATTTACTTTACTTTACTACACGCAGGGTAAAAACTTTCTTCGCCGTGTAGTCAAGTTTGACTTTGAGAATACCCTTTTTAAGGCACTGGTTATATAGCACTTAGACGGGTGGGTTATCTTCCAATTTCATCTTGAAAAGGTATTAGAGAAATTGTACAGGGGATTACTTATCTGAGGCTCCATTTTGAAGAGTAACTTCTCTACTGATTCAATCTCCTCCAGCGCAATGAATTCTGGGAGCTGGAGATTGACTGCTTTAAATGGACTGTTGCTGTTCTCAAGATGCAAAATGAAATTACTGACTTCCCTGAAACACAGTTTCAATAATGTGTACTATTGTCCTTCGTTGTACACTGAAATGTACAGAAGACCTTCCTCATTCACAGATTTGCCTTTTTTTGACTTGAGCATTCACGTCAAGCAGCACTAGTCCCAATATACATATTGATTACTTGTTTGTTGCATTACTAAATACATTTTTACACTCCTGTGTATGAAGATGTGATTGGTTTTGTTTCAGATTTCTTTTTTATCCACACAGTGCAATTTTTGTGGTTTTATCTGTTCATAGTAATCTCTGTAAGGTGTGCCACACAAAAACACTGAGCGTCTTCTTTGCCTCAAATTTGCTCCACTGACAAAATGATCATGGAGAATCATTTTCAAAATTATGACTGAAAACAAGAATTTTATAATGAAAGACTGTGGTGAATGTTTCCAAGGGCACCTGGTAAATTTGTTCATTAACAAATGTACACACCAATCCTGAGAAATATTATTTTGAAAATGTGTTTTTCAATCAATAGTTAATTAAATAGTTAAATAACCTCATAGACCAGGGAGGAATGATTAATTTGGACATACCTTCTGAATTTGCATTAGGACTCTTACATTTGATTTTGATTTTAAAATGTTTTTTTCATGAATGCACCACTAATGGCTATTTCTGTTCAGGAGAATCTAATGGACATGGGTATGCACTCCCGAACATGTAATCTTAGCTTACTGAAGAGAGACGGACTCCACCCGAGCTGGAGAGGTGCTCTTCTTGCGACTATCTAGAATTTTTATATTTTCCCAAGCGAAATAAAATAAATATCAGCATAGTCTAATCTGGCCCGACGCACCTCCCCGAAATTAGGGTGTTAACAAAAACCTTGATGCATGCTTTGTCACATCGAGGCTAGACTATTGTAATGCTTGTATTGCTTATAATCTGGCTCCTCTAGTAGCTCTCTTTGATTTTGAGTCTTCAACTAGTACAGAATACAGTAATCTTAGCTGACTGTATTTTGACTAGATCCAAGAAGTATGAGCACATTACTCCTGTGTTAGCATCACTACATTGGCTTCCTGTTCAGTATTGGGCTGATTATAAAGTACTGTTGCTAACTTTTAAAGCAATGAACGGACTTGCACCTATATATCTGACCGAAATGATTGCTCCTTATAAACCGACATGACTGCTTCGTTCACAAGAAGCCAGCCATCTATTACTCCCTAGAATTTTGAAAAGCACAGCTGGTGGTAGAGCCTTCTCTTTTAGAGCTCCTCTGTTGTGGAACGGTTTACCAAAGCATGATAGGGATTCGGACACAGTTTAAATTTTTAAGTCTAGATTAAAGACATATCTTTTCAACCTAGCCTATTGCCAAACATAGTCTAGGTGGAGAGATGGAGAAGGCCGTGCCCTAGTGTCTTATGGAGTGAGAAACTTTCCATACTTTATCCTTGATCGGGTGTGGATGGTTTGGAACTCTCTTGGCTGTGTATTCTCTGTCCCTCTCCTAATAGGGATGCTGCCATAGCTTACACCTGTCGGGGCTATCTGTATATTTCCTATGCTTGTGCTCTCCTGCTCTTATGTAATGCTACTGGCTATAGCACTACTTTTTTTTCTGACTGCATGTTCTCTTCTCTGCCTCGGCCTCTGCCTCGGGGGCACCTGCCCCTGAGCCCTAGATCCTGTGAGAAGTGTGAGCTGCCCCCATCAACCCTCACCCCCATGCCTAACCCAGTTCCTGGATCTGGACCCCCTTCACGTGGTTTAGCCCCCCCCACTGACTACCTAACTCAGGAGGGGCAAAGTCATTCAGCCCTGAGTTACCTTGGACTGACAATGATATAGTCTTTTTTGGACACACCCTGTGCCGGCCAGAAGAGGATGGGCTCCCCCCCTTTAAGTCTGGTTCCTCCCAAGGTTTCTCCCTATCAAGGGAGTTTTTCCTTGCCACTGTTGGCTTTAGGCTTGCTTTTGGGGGGGTCTAGGCCTGGGTTCCCCCTCTGTTAAGCGTTTTGTGACAATTCAATTGTGAAAAGCACTATACAGGCAGTCCCCGGGTTACGAACGTCTGGCTTACGGACAACTCATACTTACGAATGGACTGCCATAAGGTTTATTATGTAAAAAAAAAAAGGTTAAATACAATTGTTTGTAATAACGAACACACGCACTACTTTGTGATGCTCATGGAAACATTACGCGGTTTCAGTGGTTCGTCGGCTCAAGGAACAGAGATCATCGTCCGTTGTTTTAAGTCAGATCACAGTCCCGACTTTCTCTTTCTCTTACCCTTACAACAATGCCTCCAAAGCGTCAATCCAATGCAAGTGCTGGTGATGCATCAAAGAAAAGGAAAACAATCAAAGTAAAGTTTAAATAATAAAGAGATCGGAGAGAGGTGAAACGCCATCAGCCATTAGGAAAGCATTAGGCTACAGCCGGTCAACGATCTGAACAATTTAAAAAGACAAAGGGAGAATAATGGAACATGTGAAAGGCCATGCCATGATTATTACCAAGCAACGCAGTGGTTTAATTACTGAGATGGAAAGACTATTGATAATTTGGATAGAAGACCAAAATCAGCGTAATATGCCTATTAGCCTTTCTTTAGTGCAAGAAAATGCTCAAAGCCTTTCTTTAATGTTTTTTTACAGTACAGTAGGCCTACTTTTATTATTACTGTATTATTATTATTATTATTAATATTACAGTATTATTATTATTGCAGTATTATTATGTACTGAATGTTATGTTTAAGATGTTTTATTGGATTTGGAAGTTTTTCTTAAGTGTTTTATATGCACAGAAAGGTTAAATAAATACTATACTAAGACAAACATTTGACTAAGTGATGATTAATAAGAACTGTATGTACCTGTTCCGACTTACATACAAATTCGACTTAAAGACAGACTTAAGAACGGATCTTGTTTGTAACCTGGGGACTGCCTGTACAAATAAATTTGATTTGATTTGATTTGATTTGACTTTACAATCAATCTATAACCATATATTGAAAAGTACTGAATAATAAACTAAGTATACAATGAAATATATTTTGGTGTGTAAAAACAATTGACACAAATACTTACCACTGCATGGAAATGGTATCACATCTACAGCCACGTTGTAACATTGCTATCTGTAACTCATCTTTTCTCTGTTATGCGAGTCTGTTACCATGCTTCTATTATGACTTACTGATTTAATTTCTTTCCTTCATCTGTATTACAATCTTGTGTAAATGTGAATGAAGACTGACACAGACGTAGAGTGCCATCTCTTCTTGTGATCGTCATTGGAACCTTCATGTCAGTTCAGTTTTGCATTGATGATGTGGACATTCTAGAGCCCACCGCAAGATTCTCTTTAATGACCAGGATGAGAAAAAGTTACTTTACTTTCTCACCCATGCTACACTGTAGTTACAAAGGGGCAGTTCACACTCGGATGTTGAATCCTAGGAGTTCCCATACCTACCTTACTATCGATTTCTTACAGCAAAGGCACGAGTGCAAAGTAAAGTGTTACCAAAAAAGACAAACAAATGAAGACCCTAAAACGTGCATCATTCAGTGACTGAATAAGACAGTCCATACCTTGCTGTTGCAATAATGCAAGCTTGCACCCTGCTGTGAATGAAGCTCCAGAATTAGGTGAGTCAGCTCAATCCGACATGCCAAAAGTCAGAACTATAAATCATGCGAGCCCATCGGTCACAACTTTGGGTGCTGTCCAATGTTGCCAAGTCGTATAAAGAAAATAGAGAGGGAAAGAAAAGTGACCACAGAGAAGAAAAAAACATGTGAGGCCTTTCAACTGGAGCAGAACCAGCAGCTAGCTGTGTGGTGCACCACAACAGCTGATATGATTGTAGACTCCCCCCCAAAAAATGACTTAATGACTTAAAAAATGACTTAATATCAGCATGCAAAATCAAAAAAGAATCATTGCAAATGTTTCCTTTACATAAGACCAATGCAAAATTCCTCTTTTTTGGCACCCCTGGCTGTTCTCAGAATGGTACTTCCCCTTTTTCAGAATATTGAAAAATACATTAGTTATAGTAGCTGGTGGGTTAACTAGCAACATACATTTCTGGCTACTTTTCTCAATTCCACTAAGTTATTGCAATCTTTTGATCCAAGCAAATGAGCCCTGTTGCTTTAGCAAACCCCCACACAAGCTTTCTGATCGATGGTCTGGACATTCATTTCATAACTAGATAGATCTGCAGATACCCTGCCATGTAATATCCCTGGTCCCCCCCCACAATCATAGGACTTGGATGGGTCTGCTATTTACTTAATATTTGTACATTTTATCAGATTTTTTCCCTGTTTTTCTCTCAATTTGGTGGCTAATTGTACCCTGTACCCCCCACAAGCCCGCTGCGGGCCTATTCTGATGCCGGTAGTGGCAGGAACGATAAACTGCATTCTCCGAGACGGAACTCGCTAATTGAGCCGGTATGAGCTCTCTGCAGCAAGCTCATGCCGGCTTCCCATCCCCCCTCCCTGGGGCGGACAGCCAATTGCCACCCCTGAGCGATGCTCTTACCCAGAACCGGGCTGTTGCAGCTGGGGATCAAACCCCGGCCGCAGTGGGCAACCTGCATTCCGGGCAAATGCTTTTACCGTTACACTATCCGTGGCCCCGGGTTTGCTATTTTTAACTTGAATCATGCACTGTGCGTGGTCAGCACCCACTCTCATATTTCGATCTACATGTGCTGTTGATTCCTGCTAAGTTGCTTGCTAGATATGTAAAACAATGAGAAAAAACAGATGTTGATGGAGAGCTTCTTTGGTAGGGGCAAGGGAGAAAAAAGGCCCAGAATAATAGTTCAGAGCTCAAAACTGCAGAGCCAGGGGCTGCGAAGAAGAAGTCCACCTTCAATAGAGACTACAAGGAGTCATACATAAAATGTGGCTTTGTTGCAACAGGTGATGCCCATGCCCCTAGCCCTCTTTGGGTAACATGCAGTGATAAACTTTCAAAGGAGTCTATGAAGCCTTGCAAACTGCTTCGGCACATTAAGTCAAAGCACCCACAGCAATGAAAGATAAGCCAGTTGAGTTCTTTATGTAAAAAAAAAACCCAAGCAAGTGCTGAAAGCCACCACATCCCATCCCATTCCACATAGAATTTGGAGCATGGGTTTGACATGTTCCAAACCTTGTCAAGGATTTAGAGAGAGACTGAGGTGGAGCTGCCATTGTCCCAGCTGGTGTGCAATCACATGGCTTCACTGTCTGGAGACTTTGAGCATTTATCTCTCATCTGAAAAAGACCAAAAAACTGCCAAGGAATGGATCTGCGACCCATATGTGAATGTGTCTGGCAGACAATCATACTGACAGTGAATGAAGGAGGACCAGCTACTCAAGATTGTGAATGTTGGGGTACTTAAACATTTGTTTGAGAAAACCTTGTCTCTGTCGGCCATCTGGATTCAAATCAAGGTGGAATATCCAGATGTAGCAACGAAGGCACCGAAAACCCTATTTTAGTGGCTAACAATGTTCCCTTCCTGACCCCACGGCCCCATTCCCCATCCCCCACCCCCTGACCACCGGGCCACAAAAATATTCTAAATATGAAACCAGGCTGTGGCGTGAAAAATATTGGGGACCCTTGGTTTAGGTCACCTAACAGCTCCAACACATTGGGAGCATTTCATGGTCGCACATTGTAACAGCAGTGCATTTGGCCAGGTAGCAATGATTAGAATGCAATGTGTAGGTCAACGCAATGTGTAATTCGATAACAGAAGGGTAAGGTTATTTGAGTGGATAATCAACCATTGTTTCAGTTTTTGCCTTATCTATTCCCCTTACAGTCTTTATTAACCTCTGCTCAGAGGTCATCGAACAAAGTCAAATGCAAATTTGACTGTTAGAGAAAGGGAGCACACTGATGAATTCCGCTTCTCCAGGTAACAATAACAAGGGCTCATTTGTTGCGAATATCAAAGTGCTGCTGTGTTACAATTTTATTGACACCTGTCAGTTCTTGGATCTCAACCTACCTTGAAGAATCAAGCACAACACAATGACACACAGGACAGTTGACCTCAAACTAGAATCGCTTCCGTGGCAGTTCAATAGTTCAGTCAGAGAAAAAGAAAATGAAAAAAGGACCTTCTGCTGTTTCTGATCTTGAGTTGGTAAATCAATCAAACATGCCCTTTAAAATGTACATGCTTTTTGCGGTAATGTAAATGTGCAGCCAAAGATAGCGGGTCACTGAAAATGAGATGTGTCGTTCGGAAAGTCAACAGAAAAAAAAAAACGGTGAATGTTCTAATGAGATTCTGATTATCAGTTTATTTAAACTAAGGTTTACAGCTACAAAATGAGAGTAGCCTACTTTTAAAATAAATTGACAGTAATGTGAGTAACGATTCCAATTGATAATGATTTACATTGTTTAATTGATTTTATTGACTTAAATTTTTCATAAAAACATATGAAGAAATACGCCTCTGGGCTTCATGGCAACCCTGTATTGATTTCTTTCAGAGTAGCAAAGAACAATACATTTTGGATTTTACATCAAGCAATGTCTTCAGGAACAGCTTTCTCTATGTAAAGCTGTCACAACAATGCCTCAAGCATTCATCTCTGAGGAGAGAATACTGCCTGTAGCTGCTCCTAAAATGTTTCAACATATTTTAGTTATTTAGTCTTAATAAACACTGAATTGAACAGTTACTTTGATCAAATAAAAGGAGATACATATTATATCATAAGTGTGGATATACACATAAAAGAAGGTAGACATGACCTCACATGAGAATTATTTCATAATGTCACTATATACCATCATGTGAAACGAGTCACGCTAAAACAGCTTTCGAGCAATAGGAGCCATTCTTGGTCAAGTTATGATACAATTACTCTCAACAGCTCTATCTCAAGAGCAACTGAAGAGAGAATATAATATTTGTAAGATTGGGTTCCGCTAGAAACTCTGATTGGTTCTAACAGGTTTTAGCCAGCATTGTGTTATAAGTCAATGGTTTGGCTTGAATTACTGCCTACAGTTGGAGCCCCACCGACAGTACACAAGATCATGTCCCATCAGAAGAAATAACTGACCATTGGTTTATTAGCAAGGCACTTGCTATGACAATGGCAAATTTCTGGATGATGGTGCAGACTTATCTTACATCAGACTATCAACCTGGTCAGACTCATATTCTTACGTACTATGAGTCTGGCAAGTGAGGCCAAGAAGGAAGGACAACTCAGATTTGTTAAGAATGAAGCTCCGGTGGTGGATGGCGTAGCGGTCTAAAGCGCCACACTTTGGTGTGGCGTGCGCTGCCTGTCAGGGACACGGTTCAAAACCCACGTCTCTACCAGACCGGCCCTGGTCGTCAGCCTCGATCTGAGGCGGCATTTGGCTGTCCGGGGAAGGGGGGAGGGGGAGGGTGAGCCGGCACGAGTCCGTCGAGGAGAAGGTTAAAGGCGTCCGTGGAAGAATTTCCGTCTCGGAAGAGGCGGGAACAATTGGCCAGGAATGTGTGTCTCGCTCCCAGAGGATGGGCGGCGGACTCGTGGGGGTGGTGAATTGAAATAAATAGAGAGTATAATTGGCAACCAAATTGGGAGAAAAACTGGAAAAAATTTGAAATAAATTACAAAAATAAAAATAAAAACAATGAAGCTCCAGAATCATGTGAGTTCTGGACAGATGCAGGGTTACCATAGGTTCACCTGTGTACAATTGGATCATGTCACGGGGGGTTGTTGAACTGGAAGAGGGTACATATTGGGAGAAAAAGGGAAAAAAATTGGAGAACTTCAGGGGGTTTGTTTTTAAATTAGGTTAATTAGACCAAAAGTAAACCTTGTTTTTACTCTGTTTTTTACCTATTGACATGGTAACTAGGTGCGAGTTTCTGTGGGGGGGGGCGTGGGGCCATGTGTGAAAACGCCGGCGTAAGAACACTACACTGCCAGGTGGATCATGTCAACCAGCTGGCATTCTGTTTCGCGCTTGGACATTATCTAGCTTAGCTTGATAATACCTATTGGGGTGGTTGTTGAACTGGTGTACTCTGCAAGATGTCGGGAAACAGCGGTTTGTGACGTTCCCTTGTGTCTACAGTTGAGGCTTACTCTGATGGCTTTTCTCTTTGTCTGGCGGCCTTTGACATATTGGGAGAAAAAGGGAAAAAAATTGGAGAACTTCATTCATACACTCATATTTAAGTGCTTTCCAACAAAGGAGGCTAAAAGCATGCGGTAAAAATAAACACATCCGCAAATAACATTGATTATTTATTGATTTCATAGTATTGTAATTAATAAAAAATCACAGAAAAAACTTGAAATGTCTGATTTTTAAAGTCAAAACATTTCAGATTAAAATTCAAATAATATTTTTCTAAATATTTTTAGCATGGCCCTAATGCTCTCATATATTTCTCTGGGCACCACAGGGAATATGAAAAGGCATGACAGGCATATTACAGGCATATCAGACCATTGTGATGGGTCTCATCACTGCACAGAGAACCAATGCTTTAGCCTCAGGTCAAATATATTTGATTAAGATATTTAGATATTAAGATATTTATTTCCATAAGATATTTGATAAGATATTTATACTGTATATATAATATTGTTATTGTTTTGTGGTGCAGAGCTTAACACAACAGATTACTATTTTAAAAAATACAGTTAGCTGGCTAGGTAGTGAATTATATTTATGTTTAAATGGACACACACATAAACAAACATTCTTGAGCCCTGCAGGGGACTATTTTACCAGTCCAGCTCCTGCCTGTATCCGCAAAATTTCTGACGGCACCCGGCCACACCTACAGCATTTTCTATTTTATCAGTCCTCCTCCCGAACACGCCTAAAACATTGACAAGAAAAAATGTTAATGATTATTTTTAACCCTGTCCGTCAATTAGGTTGAATAAAATGTAGAAGTAAAGTTTGTCTCTCATTGGAAATGAATAGCTTCTGTTCATAGTTCTGTAGTACTAGATACTCTTTAGATGTGGACATGATGAGCCTAGATGGGCCGAACGGCCCGTTCTCGTCATTATGTATTCTTATGTTCTTATGTTACATAGTTTTGTCACAGAAATTCCTGTTACTAGGGCTGTTGATAAGAAAGTACCAGCTTGACTATATATCAGTGGTGGCTGGTGAATGCAAAAATTGGGGAGGACGGTAGAGATAGAAAAATGTTAATAAAAATAATAAGTAAATAAGTCCAAGCTTTAGACTTTCTTTAAAGAGGCATTTATTCATCATAAAATGCATGTTTATTCAACAAATAGTATGATCCCAGATTGTCACCTGTAAAAGACAAAACACACAAAAAGAATCTTGCTCTTGAGATGCTTCACAAGCTGACAACGGTCAAAGACGAAACCCTCCTGGAAGTCTCCTTCCAGAAACGCAATCATTCTGCAAAACTCGCACTGCACTGCTGATGGCCACATTTTAACCCCTAGGTATTAGTCTATTACTTTCCCTGCAACTGAACGAATTACTGTCAAAACAGAGACATTAAGTCGATAAAAATACAACCAGCACTGAAGGTGGTTCCAAAACAGTCAGGTGCAGAAATTAATAAATGGCAATAAAACCCCTCTTATAGCTAACTAGAAAACTTTAGGTCCAGTTGCCTGTAGCGAGCAAGCTAGCAGCATCCAACCAAAATGTCTCAAATTAAATGCTTAAAATTAAACAAACAAAAGGTAGTAAGCTATCGAATATTCCCGTTCCCTTGAATTTTCTCGTGAGGGGGCGAAAAAAACACACAAAAACTCACATCACCTGGGTGTAATGCCGAATTAGCAAATCGGTTAGCCTTTTAACAAGCTTGCCGATGCTAGACATGGAAAAAAATGGAAAATTCCCTCTCTGTCCCCTAACGGCAAAAAAGGTAACCTTAAGAGCAAATCCATTTACCCTTTCCAATGACAAACACCAAAACACAATCAACAACACAAAACACAATCCCAATAATCTCAACGACCGAAACAGTAACAAACAACCTGCTCAAACTCTCTGCACAAATGACAACAGCAATCCCATCAGGCAAAGCCATAGTCTCATCAATCTGCCAGAAAAAGAAGGGCGCGGCATCTACCTCTTCTTTTATTTAACTTTTGATAGTGGTGGCTATTGCAGAAATTAAATCATTTTGGATAGTTTTCGACATGCCAGTGAATACATTTGACGTTTGTAAATTCTTATTAGCAGAATTTTCCATCTCATCATGTCTCCGGAAAGCTAGCTCTTGCATGCCTAGAAAGGCTGTAGTATCAATCAAATATTTAAGAGCATCCCTATTCCTCCTCAACTTCTCATTCTGTTGCACAGTTTGCAGCCGCAGACCCTCGTCGAGGACTTGCTCGATTGGCATCCTTCCAAGCAGCGTGTACCGAACATTAGCACCGTTGTGATGCTTGTATTTGACGTTTGGTTGCCCAATCCAAATTCTTAATGTCTAAATTCATTCTGGCACTTGCTAATTAGCTACCTAACGTTAGCTAGCTCCTGCCACTCTCGTCAGCTCTCCTCCACTCCCGCCTGTTTAATTAGCTTGTTAGTTTGCTTGCTAGCAAGCTCACATTAGCCAAATGTTGTTTGAATGCAGGCTTATGAAGGTTTAGAGAAGTCCAATTGCATTTTTCCATTGCATTTTTGGGGAGGACTGTCCTCCCCATCCCTATGGACAAGCCTCCTCTGATATATATAACTGGTTTTAATATATTGGTTTAAATATATTAAAACAGTGTTGGTGGAGCGGTTTGGTGGCAGTTAAAGCAATAGCCAGTGCTTTTAATTTATTGCATGAAGTATGAATTTATGTAACATGACAACAAAATATGTAGTAACATATAGTTAGCACTGCAATAAATGTACATTTCATTACAATGTAATATATATATATAATATATATAATATAATAATATATATATATGCCATTTAGCAGACGCTTTTATCCAAAGCGACTTACAGTAGCGAATGCATACATTTTTCAGTATATGTGGTCCCAGTGGGAATTGAACAACAATGTAATGCAGTATGTTATCTATATGTTTAAGCACATCTTGTTAAACAACCTATACATAATACTTAATGCAATATAAGAATATACTTTTAAACTGTCATTTCTTGGTTTAGGCATATATCTCACTTAAAAAAACAATGATGCATATTGAAACTATGCAATTTTGTAAGAAACACCTGTATGCCTTTGTCTCCACTTACATGTCTCTGACACCCTGCTCTGATCAAAATAATTTGTGCGAATAAGAACAATGCATGGTCTTGTCGGTCCTCCCCCCTAAGGAGAAGTTCCTAAAACAAAGCCAGACAAAAAAAATCAATGCTTATCAGTGGCAGCCACCACTTGTCTGGTGAGGGATGACATTGGAAAATTAAAACTAATGATCAGCTTTTCATTTTCATTTTCTCTCCTACTTTGTTAGACAAGGGGAAAATGAAGTTGTTGCTGCTTTATTTCAACAACCTGTCAAAATATTGCAGACAATATTAAGCTCCTTATCCAGCTGTATTTTTTTTTGCCGTTTTCAATAGCTAGAAAAACCAGACTCATTGGTATTATTCTTGCAATGTAGATTTAATTGGCTCACAGAGGAAAAACGCGAAACATTTTTTTAATTACCTCTGAGGGCAGTAAGCTGGTCTCTGGTTGTGGAATTTTCCTGGACAATACACATGTAAATGCAAATCGAGCAAAGAGGGAGCAGTTCTGATGTACCAGGTTAGGTAGTGCATGAACTGGAAATTTCAAGACTGCAATGGTGCGTACCTAGTGCCCAGTGGCCATTGCAGCTACAAGTAAACTTTCATTTCATTTAAAAGTTGCTTAATTAAACTCAAGAACTTGCTGAGCAGATGTCCCCTCACAGTGCTACTTGCAGGTAATGCACAAAAATTTAAACATCGGGGTAAATGAGGAGCAACAAGTACAATGCAAAGCAGAGGCTACCACACAGATGTGGCTCGTCTCTTAAGTGAGTGTGGGAGGCGTGGGTCTGGACAGGGGAATCAGGGTGGTTAACGGCCACGGCAGCCAGCGCACTCACCTGTGTGACATTTGATTTAGAATCTTAATGTACCAGCGTGATTTAAACTGCTCTGCTTTCTCAGTAGGTTGCTGGAACATGGGAGCAGAAAGCCTTCTGAGAGAAATGAAGGCAAAACAATAGCAACCAAAAAGTTGCGAACGTCTGCATGTTAGCAACTCGCCGAAAGGTGGTTTTTAATTTAGTTTATTATTTTTAGTTATTGTTTTTGGCCAGAACCTGTGAGGGGGATGGCTGAGGTTTTATTTTGTGTAATGTCTCCCCGTGGGAGAAAGAACTATAAAATCCAGCCTGCAGACCATATGTAAAAATGGTGGATTCCCTATAGTTAGCTGCAAGAGACCTTAGGTTCTGTTCCAATCCTGGTCAGGGACTAAGTCGGATTTTTGTTTTTGGCACATTCTGGAACAATGCCTGAGACAGCGTTTCCACTTACTTCCACTGACATTGGTTTTCTCATGGAAGAGTGGTGTGGTATTCCTTCTGCAGAATTCCAGATGCTGGTGCCTGTGCCACAGTGCGTACAGGCCATACTGGCCACACGTGGTGGCCCAACACGCTATTAAGTGATTTTACATTGGCTTTCCCAATCTTTTTTCACTACCTGTATATTTAACAAGTCTTCTGAAGCACATGAGGTTGGAGTATCTTGTTAAAGGGTGCCGCTAAAGTCTAAACTGCTACCTTTTTTTCTATAATGACTGTGCACAATGCACAAAGCAATGCATGGTTTAACCTCAACTATTATCCATTTTCCATGTTGTGCTTCAGCCAAAATATATGTGAAGAGCAAAGGTGAAGTAGCAGGTCTGAAAAATGCTAACGCCTTATGTTTATGTGTGCCTTTGGTGCAAATGGTTGAAAGGGTGACTGTGGCCTTGTGCTCTTTGAAGGTTCAGTGGGTGTAAGGAGAAGTGGGAAAACGAGGTGGAATGAGCCAAATCAAAAAATAAATTGTGTGTCATGCAAAACTGCCCAGAAACTGCGCCCAGTGATGGAGAAAGTCATTTGCGCCAGCTACTCTCCCAGCTGTGTCTGGTGCTCGTGCACATTTATTTTGGATGACAGGAGCTTTTCATGAGAAATATATCGGTTATTTTTGGCCATTTACTGTCCGTTAGGGATTGATTGGATTGCACTGGTCTTTTATGTCCCAACTTTGGCATGTGGATCCAACTCAAAGGCAACCGGAATCTGGTCTGTTCCATTTTCAAGTGATAAGCTGTACTTGACACTAAATAAATCTGAAATCCAGCTTAAGCATTTTGTCCATTGTAAAAGCTAGACTATGAGGGGGGAGAAAAGAGAAACATATTTGTGTACTTGATTATTTTCCGGTGTGTATAATGCAATTTTCCACAGCCCCAAATCCATTTCTTTGAATTATAATCCTATTACAATGGAGCAGCACTAAATGTTGCTGTAGAATTACGAATGGGTGCATTCTGCATTCAATTTTGTTGCACTTGCCTGCCTTTCACTGTTTTAATTTTAAATATGTATTAGAAAAATAAGTATCTAATAATACCTTTAGAATAATTAATAACAATGATTCTTCACAGCGTGAGTATAGCACATGTGATCTCAAAGTACTTTACATCTGCTCCTAAGCGTATACAGTAGCAGCCACCGAGGTGATGTATGGCTTATATTACTTTTCCACCATGACCCTCCCAACAGGCAATAAATGAAACTTACGATGCTATGGGCTCTATTTTCAGGACGCAAAAAAGCACCTCTCAAATGCAAACACAGCTGAGCCAAAAGGGTGGATTGATATTTTGGAGAGGCGTAGAGAGGTGCAGCAACATTTGCCCCAAGGTTGATATTTTCATCCCTGTTTTGTTTTTCCTGTCCTTTCCCTGGGTGGGTGGAAAGGGACCTGCGTCGGTCGTTTGGGGGTTGTGGATTGGTGCAAATGCATGATGCAGTGTTTTTAGTTTTGACAGATTTAAGGGGTCTGAAGACCCCTAGAAACCTGGTCTTGGTGCAGACTCAATCATGCATCAGCAATACCATACGCACACAAGGTAATAAAGCGCACATAAAATTACTTTGATTATAAAATTAAAAAATTTGGCTATACAGAATTTGGATGTTCGTGAGGCCTTAATATTCTTGCCAATGAGCTGATTAATCGATCATGCACTCGAGGGCATTTGACCATTTGCATACTTAGTTATTAGAAAAGCAGTAGGAGACGAGCGATTAAAAGATTAAGCCTGTCGAATGTAAAGCCTGGTGAAAATCAAGAACGGAAAACAAAGAATGGAATCAATATGCCCCATTCATCAGGAGAACATTACCTTCATCTCAGCAGTATATCAGAGGCTGGACAAAGACCACGCAATATCAAAGTATGTCAGATGGGTAGGCTGCGATGGGTTGAGAGAGAAAAAGTGTTTTTCGCCAGTGGCAGATACAAATTGGTTGAATATGTCAAAATGATAGTGACCAAGGTCTTTCATTGCCTTACCTTCCCCAGAAAGTGTAAATCAATGAGATGAAGACTCCCAAGGCAAAGACCAGTTTAAATTATGTTTTAGACCGGGTAGAGTCATTCATAATTAACTCATGTCCTTCCCTAAAGCTCCCTAACAGAGAAAGCAGGCAAACACAATAAACGAGCTGCTGAATTCACATCCGAGTTCAAATTCAGATCCCATCACAGTAACAATACATTCTGCTTTATCACGCAACTTAACTTTCTCTACTCCACTTTGTCTTAAATGGTTTTTTATTTTTGCTTTTATGTTGAAAGATGAACAGTAGAATATCCTTCTAAGTACCTTCTAATCTTGTTACACAGCTAATATTGTGAAACACAGTTTACAAAATTGTGTAATTATTTATTTTAATGATCTCATCAAACCTTTTGTGAAATCATGTTTTGTAATAGTCATGCCACACAATGCCTTCCTTCATTCTCACCCTTCATCTGCTACAAAGCCCATATACAATTGCTTGGTTAGTTGTACAATGCTATTTAAACAGTGTAATTGCATCTGTTCCTGTCTATTCCATCACCAGTCCTTTCAATGTTTTCAATCCACACCAGCACCAGCTGACCAAATAGTAATATGTCAGTCTTGACAACCGAAGACATGGGTCCAAAGCCCAGCTACAGTATCCAGCGTACAGCTGTCATGGCACCATTAAGCTTGCTAAGCATTCATTTCCTGCATTGTATTACAGAAGAAGTTATGTTATATTACAGAAGACGCTGTCAGTAGCATCACTCTACAAGCTATGAAATTTGCACAACCTCTTTTGCTACCATGCATTTGTTATACCACCAACAATCTGTAATTAGAGAGGTAATCTCATCTAAATGTGTAATCAGTGTGATATTTAAATAAAACCAATGAAGACAATCACCTACGTTATCCTAAACAATGGATGGTTAGCTTGACTGCATTGCATTGAAATTGGAAAAACTGTCAAAATACAAACAAATGACACAGAATGATCTGCTGAAACAATATGCATTCAGGGTGTTGCATAACTATGGGTTTAGCTTATTTTGCACAATCTGAACCATATGTTTGCATCACTAGTAAAGTACCAATGCACAGTCTTTTGAATTCAAAACAAATCAAATTACACATAGATGCATATGCAGGTGCAGAAGCGGAAAGGGAAATCAAAAGTTTGAATCACTCTTTATAGTAAATGGAGGCCTTTCTCAGTGCAAACCTATCATTACTGTAACTTGATCATCCGAAGAGTAGACAATTTTATTAGCACATGTAATTAAGGGCGTGTGAAGGGGGTAAGCCTTCCTTCAACACGTCAACGGAGGAAGGAATACAAACCAGGACTTGCTGATTCCCACAAAAAGAAATTGCAAAGTCTGAAACGGCATATCCTCAGGAAAGATACCCATAGTAACAGACGAGCACATGACAAGGCTGTGTCAAATGAGCTGAACTGTGATTCTTGCAGATGCAGTGCATCTAATGTTTGTGAATAGCTCCTCTGGTTTTTAAAATGTCTAAATGTATAAGGATCTGATGTCAACAGAGTGACCTATTTTATCTTTGATCATTCAAAGTTATGTGCTGTTAATTCAGAGTTAATTGCTGAAGGCTTCCAAGTTTTTTTCTTTTAATGCTCCCAAAGGGATTTATTATGAACAAACAATTATTTCAACCTCCAAGGTCTTTGCCAGGCCACCGGTAAAAGACCGTGTAGGTGTAAACACTGTTCTTTTGTAATAAATCACTTGGGAGCATGTAACCAGTGTGCAGGGTACTTTTCTTCTTCTGCTTGAATTATTTCTTGTTGTCCTGCTATTGTACTAACGACTGGCTGTGTTTAAGTAGGCATAAAAGGTATTCACCCACTTTGGCATTTTTCACATTTTATTTTCTTACTTTATGGAATCTTTATGGAATTCTTGTCACTGGTCAACACAAAATACACTAGAATGTCAAATTAAAAAAGCAGCTCTAAAACATGTTCTTAATTCATTACAAATAAAAGACAGACAATAATTGTTTATATAAGTATTCACCCCTTTAGCTAAGACACATCGAAATAAACTTTCACATAATTATTTGATTGGAATCCACTTGTGTACAATTAAGTGGTTTTGAATGATGTCAGAAAAATCCACCTGATTGTGAGAGGTCTCACGGTTGCTTAGTGCATTTACAAACAAGAGCTTCACCATGAAGACCAAAGAACATTCAACACAAATCCAAGAACACTTGTAGGATCTATACCAAGGTGCATTGAAGCTTTTCTGGCAGCTCGTGGTGGCCTAACACCCTATTAAGACACATTATGTTGGTGTTTCCTTTATTTTGGTAGTTATCTATATATTCCATTGAGAAATAATTTTCATAGTAGCTCTTTTTTCATGGTAGAATTTTGTAATGAAGCTGCATAGCAGTGATTTCGCAATGAATCACAAAAAGCAGAAATGCATCTGTCTGTTGTAACCAATATGATTACTGTGCCATATTATATTTGCAATAATATTTAGCTTGACATTAAAGGAGTGATATGTCCGTTGTATTAAATCAACAATGTGATAATTTTGGCTTTTCTGAATCTCTGCCCCACATTCAGTTAAAAAGGATGACTGTTTATAATCTCAATATTAACAAAATCATCCAATGTAGTCTAGTAATATGCTACTATATTTTGCAGATATAAGAATTATTCAAGCTAAAATTATTATTTTATTTTGTTCCTCTTCAATTTCCTCCTTCAATTTATTTCTCACATGCCCTCAGCAATGCAAGTATCACACATAGCATTCTGGGAAAATTAGGCAATGGGGGGAAATAAGTATGGATCACTGTCCATGCTGTGCAAAATTGAACAAGGACAACTGCACGCGCATGCCTTGAGACCCCGTGTTGCACTCGCACTCTCTAGGCTTGCTGCAGAGAAGGTGAAAGTGGAAAAGCACTGCTGGAGCCCTTGGCTCCGTTTCACAAAGTGCTTTGAATTTACGACATTAACAGCGAGCGTTAAATGTCTCTGCCACATCCACATTTAAAGATAGATATGCAGTTCAGACACAGGTCACTACCTGAGAACCAGGCTGGTTGAAAAGTGTTACTTCACGCTATTCATAGTTCCGTTTGCAAGTCACGAAACCATTGACTCCCTGTTATTTTGTCTGATTTGAGCACTTATGAATTTAAGCTGTCCTATTGCAAGTTTCTTCCCCATAGTTCTCAGGAAATAAAATAAATTTAGGCTTTGTACCATTACCAACCAAGAAATTATTATTATTGCTATTATTTTTGCTGAATGTAATTATACTGTCCAATTATTGAGACTATTATAATCCAAATTCAGTGTACAAAGTGGTTACATATCACAAATTTGTTCACAGTCACAGTCAACTTTGTGTCCTTATTCCATCGTAATTTATAATCAATAACACTGTACTGTACGTCATTACTATTTAAAAAACCCTGAAATAAATGTCAGCATATACAGGTGTAGTTTCGTCATTTACATTTTATACCGGTCTGAATCAATTTGTGAAGAAAACCGTTCACAATTACTTCCCCGGAGACTATTCCTGGCAGGCTCTGCTCCAGCCGAGCCTCAGTCAACTCTATACTGGAATCCAAAAATGCAATTAACACAGGGCAGTCACATTATTTATTTATTTTTACCAATTACAAATGCATTTTCCAAATGAAAAGATTGAGCGATAAGGCGCGTCGGCGCCACGCACGCTGAGACAGTGGGCAGAGTTTGCATCGCCGCTGATATTGGGCATAACCAACCCGCTCTTATCTATGAGTAAGTGTAACCTCCTTGTGACAGGTAATTAAGGAGCAGCTATATCCTTCATGGCTGAAGGATATCCATTATCATGGGGCTGAAAGAACTGATATAGAAAACCTAATATCCCCACATTTTCACATGGGCGCCTCTGCCTTTAACACGGTGTGAAATCACCGACAACCCCCTGCCACGCAGAAAGTACTGTACAGGCGTGTCTTAGCAAGTGGCATGTGGTGCGTGTGCCAGTGAACAACGGGGTACAAATGAAAGGGAGCGGCCCTTGTAACTAACATAAAGCCTACTTGTGTCCTCACTCACGGACTGGCCGTGTTTCTCTTGCCCAATAAGCACTTAGATCTCTCTGCTATGGTGTTACTGAGGGCTCACGGGGCTTCCTTTACTTCCTTGTCCTGTTTGTGGCCTAGCTCCCTTTCTAAGGGGAGGTGCAGAGCAAAGGAAGCAAGGGATAATGTTTTAAAGTGGGGAGCCAGAGAGCATGAACAAACATCGCGGCCCCTAATATTTTACCGGCCCGGGTATGCGCCCCCACTCCCGCTGCTCCTGCAGACAAAGCAGGTCACCGACTCTGGCTACCAATCCATTTTAATGATACACTGGCCCTCGATTCAATCAATATTTTTCCTTAATGACTCTCAATTAAGTGCTCAGCTGAGGGCCGGCTTTATTAAGCATTTGTGGGGTGTAAAATACACACAAAACCATCATTACACGCAATAAAGCTCCTGTCCATATTTACTAAACTGATGCGCTTGCATTTAGAAAACATTAATGTGATAAGAGGATGCGTGCTCCGCCGTATATCATTGGGGCAAGAGGATGTGGGTGCTCCTCCGCATGTGGAAGAGAAACCTCCCGTTGACTTAACATGGCGATGGCTTGCCGTTATCACCATTCCCCAGTTTATTTGGCGTCATTCCCTCCCTCTCTGCCTCAACTGATGCATGCTTGAGCTTTCTGGCACAAAATGGCTGCACCAGAACATGTAGGTAGGTGTTACGCATTGGTGGTGGCGAGCTTCCTCCCTTCATTGTGCATTGTAAAGCACTTTGAGATCATTGAAAGCACTATATAAATACAATCCTTTATGACATCAGCCTAACTCTAAAACTGTCTTTAACCATCTAGACTCCAGTAGAATTTTAGAACACTCTTGCAGATTCCTGAGAATTTTCTAAGACAATGAACATTTGTTCTCATACACTATCTAAAACAAACAGGCATAGCTCAAAATCTGAATTAAAAAATGGCAATTACACATTTGTTGGTTTTAAAAATGGGACACAGGGCTGCTGGGTGGCTCGTCCTGTGAAGCTACTGTTCTAGTATGTGGATGAACCCCATGGTCTGGTATGGAATGCAGACTGTGCTAGTGCCAACTGTGGCCAGCAGCCCCGAAGGGAGATGCATAATTGGTGATAACATCGCCCAGGGGGTGGGGGAGATTCAGTCAGCCGTGACTCATTGCACACCAGCACCCCCAGCTGGTCAATTTGGTGCCCACAGTCTGCCGGTATAAAGCTGCACATGAATCGTCTTCCTCTGACCCTGTGCAAGCTTAACTTGTAGACTATGGCGTGAAAAGAAACGGTGGCTGACATCATGTGTTTCCTGAAACACATGATGGGCATTCCAAATTGGGAAAACATATGGGTAAAAATCATTAAAAAGATGTAGGACACAGACCTCCCGCGTGGTCTAGTGGTTTCAACGTCCGACGCTGGCCACGGAGACCGAGGCTCGATTCCCTGGCACGCCAGTCGGCTGTGGTCGGGAGTGCCATTGGGGCGGCAATTGGCTGTCCGCCCCAGGGAGGGGGGAGGGAAGCCGACACACACAGTTCGCTGCGCAAAGGAGTGGTTCTGGGGAACCGGGATTACAGTCGACGGCACAATGAGTGTTGTCTTGGAGGAGGCAGCACTTCGCCCTTGTCACTGCCGGTCACAGGACTACAGCAGCGAACTATGAGGGAAGGGGGATTTAACTAAGCACACGGGTAATTGGCTACCAAAATCGGAAAAATTTAATAAAATAAAATTTAGGACACTACTTTCATCAAATTTGTATAAAATTATAACTATTCCTTAGAATCCCAAGGTAATTCAAGAAAACTATATATTTAACCAATGATAGTAAACTGAAAATAAATCAGGAACAAAGCAAGGTAGAAGGTATATTTATTTTAAAGAAGAGTAATTGTTCTTCAAAATGACATCAAATTATATATTTGTCACATGAAAGCACATTGTCATTATGGTTACCAAGGAAGTCAGTTTATTTTAGCTGCAATATCAGAGAGCCAGCTAGTGAGCTATGGAAGAAATTGGACTGGGTCTGAGTGTTCCCATACAACAGAGACTAAGGGGCGAAACGGTATAATTCCATCATTGAAACCCTTGGTTCAAACTGCCAATGTGGTTAACGTTTTTTGGTACATTCATTTGCGATATAAGTAAATATGGATAAAAACTGGATAACATTTTTGTAAGATGTTGAATAATGCTAGGGACCAGAGAGGTGAAAAAAGTGCTGTTCTGTCGGTTTGTCGTACCCAATATAAGACACTTTATGTTGGTGTTGGTGTTGAGTTTAGCAGTTACTAGTTGCTAGCTAGCGGGCTTGGTAGCTAGCCACAGATGGCAAATCTAGACTAAGCAGCCTCCAGCAGCTGACTTTTAGAAAGTGCTCCCAGATGGCAGTTTGTACAGCTCTGCAAACATCCACAAACAGATCAATAAAGCAATAGATTGTTAATAGCCTGCAATGGCTGGTTAAAAGAGCCACTCAGGAAGATGGACATGTACAGGTAACTGCCAAAATAAAGAGAACACCAACATAAAGTGTCTTAATAGGTAGTTGGGTCACCATGAGTGACCAGAACAGCTTCAATCACCTTGGCATACATTCTATAAGAGTCTGGAGGATGCAACACCATTCTTCCATGAGAAATGTCATAATTTGATGTTTTGTTAATGGTGGTGGAAAACGCTGGCTCATGCACAGTACAGACTTGTGTTTGTTGAACATTATCTAACATTCTTGTGTTCCCGTTACCGGCTGTGTAATGATTTCCTGCCTTCCGTTATGATCACTGGGTCCATCTCATCATCAATACGGAGCTCATTTTCCATCGATTCTGTATTTTGGATACAGCTCTACTGTTGACACCACACCTGATAGTAATGAAAATGTTGATGTAAAAAAGTCTTAAAAATGTGAATAAAGGCTGCCCTGTACATTTAGCTTAGCCAGCAAGACAAATTACTTCAGTGTTCCTACCAGTGGGATGCAGTCTGAACGCAGCATTATTCAGATGTTCTGAAAGGATTATGGCTAATTGCTTTTGAAGATTTAAACTGTCAAAGCACTTTTCTTATATGCTGCGGGTGGCTCAATAAACTGAAACAATGCGTCAATGCTCCATGAGTCACAAATGTAATTAATGTGGATAATGTTCGATTTGATACATCTGGCACGTGTACCCAACCTCGGTCCGGGGATCCCCCTGGAGACGTTGAGGGTGATGTAGCGCGGGGAGACAGGCTTGTAGATGAGCACGGCAAGGCTGCCACCAGGAATTAAACAGAAAAGAGATGGGTAGGGCTGTAAAAGTGTGAAATACCCACAGGTAACTGCCAAAATAAAGGAAACACCAACATAAAGCGTCTTAACAGGGCATTGGGCCACCGCAAGCCACCAGAACAGGATAGAAATACTTCACCATAGGATGATGGTGATCACTCGGAATGGCTTTGTATTCATTGCCGTTTACCTTGTTCTCTAAGGAGTTGAGTGGAGCGTTAGCATAGCGGTCTAACGTACCGTATTTTTGCTGGTCCGATATGGTGTGCGCTGCCTGTCAGGGATGCGGTTCAAAACTTGATCGGACCGGCCCTGGTCGTCAGCCCCGATCGGGGGCGGCATTTGGCTGTCCACCCCAGGGGGAATGGGGAGGGTAAGCCGGCTCGGGTCCTCCGTGAAGCACGTAAGGGAGTCTCCAGAAAGTGGGTGAGCGAATTCCATCTTGAGTTCGCTGCCCTCTGAGAATTAGCTTGCCTCGTAGAGAACTACTTCACTTAATTGTCTATATTCATACAAATATACTGTAAAACAGTTCTGCTTTGTATCATATTTCATCATGCATGAATTTATCATGGTAGAACGCACAGCATTGAATAGTCCCTATCATTTGCATTGTAGAGCAACAATACACCATTATCACAATTCCCATTTTTATACACAGGTGCTACCTCTGACCAGGTATAGTTATATGAACTTACAGACACATGCATTAATGTGCATGGTAGCTGTTACGATAACAATGAAAATAAATCCATTATCTGTGCAGTTCTAGCCACAGCTGGTAAAATATTCTTGTACATAAGCATTGGGTCAGAGCAGATGCTGCAAAAGGTCCCATGATCTCTATATATATATCTGGATAGGGTGTGAGCGGAGAGCGATGATTACATTGGTAAAAAGATTAGAGGAGCTGTGTAGCAGCTGCTCTTCACAGATGCCTCATGATCAAGCACATTATAGCTGGTTCCAGCCTTGATGCCAGCTTTTGTGAAACTGTCCACTTACTGTCCAATAATTCTCATAATATATTTCTTTGCATACTGCAATGTATCTCCAAATCCGGTTAGTCGTGATGTATACAATATTCCTTGTCCATTTTGGTTTCACGGCTCATACTGCGAAATCTTGAACTGACCTTAAGATGACAATATTTAATTTAGGTTGAAAATGACCGTTCAAGTCACATAGAGGGATTTCTGTAGCAACGAGTCTTCAATGTCATTTAAATGAGAGCCAAAATGGCAACAGCTACAAATGGGGGCTTGCATGAAACCATTCAAAACATAATCAAATAAAAGTCACTGTGGCATTACATTTAAAATAAAATGGCTGTTTTAGTCTCTGTTTCGTCAGCCTCTTTTTGAGGTTTTGGGGTGCCTAGAACAGGAGCAAAGTCAATGTTATTGAAATGGTTTTTGAAATGGTCAAAATACAGTAAGCCTTAAATTGTTAGTCACAAAACTGATGTTTTTGGTGTGCGGGAAAGGCTCCGATAACATTTCTCCCTTTTTCTTTTCTTCTTTCCTTTTGCTTGGGCACTCCTGTGTTCGTTCAGACAAAGTGGGAAAAGGGTCCAAAAAGATGTGACTGTCTTGTTTCGCTGAACTGCACTGAAGTAATGTATGCTTTTATAACAAGTGCTGCACATTATCAAATAATATATTAAAAATGTCCTAAAATATATATGAATTATTCGATTTCAGTGCAAGTTGTCATTTATCAAAGAAAAAACCTGTCGATTATGTATTTTTTAAATCAATTCCGATAATGATTATTAATATAAATTGTGATATGATGGCTAATTGAGTTTATTTCTCATCAATCAGAAACCTAACATTGGATTTATATTTCTCTGACTGACATGACCTGAAATAAGACTATAGAGCAACTCAAACCATCAAATTCACTCTCTTAAGAGCACAGATGTACAGACCATTTCTGTGTGTTTCTATCCAAATTTGAACTCATAATGATTCCCCTCGCTATTATGCCCTATTATTATTACCTCAATATAGCATATTGATCATTCATGGCCATGGATATTGAATAAATCCGAATAACTGGGCAGTGGCATCAAGCCATGCGGGATGTGAGAGGAAAACAATCAGTGGAAACCAGACCTGTCTGTTATGGTAGTGCACCACACAGTAAAGAGTTAGCCAGGCTAATATGTTAAATTACATTTTGCAGGAGCATCATTTCACAGCTGTTTTAACACAGATCCAGACAAAATGTCACATCTACACTACTGCCAAGAGAAGAAAATACGTTTTCAGTTTCAGTCAAACAAAATACAGTTATGCAGAATGTTTTTCTTCTTCTGTGCACAAATCTCATTTTCTAAAAATCTGTTTCCCCTGACACTTGGCATGGCTCTTTGAAAGTGTGAATCTGTGGGGAATCACATTTGAAGATACGGCTTTTATGTCATCGCAATATTTATGGTGTCAACTCGCAAGGTCGCATGGCCGCATTCACCTCTCCCTGGGAATCTATCGCATCAGATGCCTTGATTTCAGAGAGTCCCCTGCCAGACCACAGGTCAAATGGAGAGCTGCAGAGCTCTTGTTTGAATTATCCTTTTTTGGATTGTGTTTGCTCTGACTGTCACTGTAAACACAGTTAGGAGGGGCGGAGGGGGGGCAGTAATATATACAGAGGTAGAACAGGAAATTTTCCAACTCCTCAGTCTCACACTTAACAGCTGTTGGTAAACTACCCCTTGTTAAATATTCATGGCCATACTTGGGCAATGATTTCAAATGCAAGCTCCATTTGTGGGGCAACCCTGAGATGATGGATTTTATCACCTTCTTCCAGAAGGTCCACGTCTGCCGTTCTTTAATTTACCATTCCGCCTCCATGCACGGAACAGCCTTTCAGCTTGGCTGAAATTCCCGGGAAATTATTAGACTTCTATTTTAATCCTTGCATACAGTGAGCTGTATTATTCCTCATCCCAAGATTTCAGAGTGTGATTTATTTCTCCTTTCGAGCCGAACACATCCTGTGTCTAATTAGATAACTGCTGTCACTTAAAGAGGAAAAAAAATAGCAAGGGGAGAGAGAGGCATTGGTTTGATAATTCATATCTACCTCCCACCTATTTGCATTCTGCTGTGCAAAACCTTTTTTTCAGCTGTGCTCCGCTAATTAAGATTTCGAGATGAGAAGATTCTCCTCATTATACACAAAGTCTCAGCTGACCTATTTCAAACGAAAGCTTTGTAACTTTGTAAATAACGTCCACTTTCTAAAGCGTAATCATTTTTCTGTCCTAAAATTTCTCAAACAACTATTATTCCATAACAAAATATGTAAATGACCTGTTTGTCAATTCATAATTATGATATTATTTAATTAAATGTAATCTAATCCCAGGAGACCTACAGTGCTATCAAGACCAATCATGCGTCTCTCATGGATTCTTTGCTTACATTAACTGCTAAAGTACCTTTGTACCAAACACCAATACAAAAGTAAAATGGAATGCATAAACTGTGACACGTATCAAACACCTCACCACAAGAAACATGGAAAACTGTTGCCACACAGTAGCATCCCAGAATGCACCACACAGCAGATTGTCCAACAGCACACAATCAGCCTCCAAACTCTATCGAATATCAGGGAGCTTTGTCAGGGTCTGTAGGGGGTTCTATCTTAAAAGCAGCCATATATGTACGGCTCTTCATATATGAATGCCATCACAAGGCATTCATTGAATATTAGAATTTCCTGTCAGGAACGAAGCAAGCTTTGGTGTTGATATGCTGCAGCTGGCTGATAGCTGTGTCATAAAAGATTGTGGAAGCTACCGTGTAGCTGAGCCTTTAAATCGCTGGAGAACCTCTCCTTTATCAGCCTGCAGAGAGCCGGGGGAACCTGGGAACATTTTCCGCTGAAGCACCACAAGGCCGGGCTCCATTCATCAAAAAATATTCACTCGAACAGAGCCGAAGCAGGGATCAAAAGGCGAGAGGGAAGCTTTTTGCAGGAGCGAAAGAGCTCCTCCATTTTGACGGGGACTAATTCTGATCGTAACGATCACTTGAACAATCAGTTGAACGCTTATTTCAACGTGAAACCCTACATGAGGTGAAAATGTATCAATTTAAACAGTCACAAAAAAAGGTAAAAAACAACCATGCAAATATTTTCTGGACGTGTAGCATACAATCGGCAGTCATAATCCGCAGCCAGGTTTATGCTAGGGGGGGTTTTACATATAAATTGATGTTTCATTCTGGGCTTATAATAAACTCCCAGCAAGAGCACTAGGAAATATTTGTATTTTGTTATCTTCTGAAACAATTCATTACCCGTAACCGTGATTTTCATCAAAATAACCATTGGTTTGTGTTTATGTGAACTGTCAAACTATCTTGGCTGTGCTGTAAGCACATCACTGTCACCTGCCAAATAATATGGTGAAGTGCATTTATTTTAGCTTAATAGCTAGTTGCCTCCTGACAAATCTATAATTCTGGGGCAAATCATTTTAGGTAATAGCACTAATTTAGGAAGTGAGATAAATGGTAAATCCCAATTCTGTGAACAAAGGCAAAGATTTTTTGCACATATATGCTGTACTTGTTCCATTCATTTCAAATCCCTGCATACTAAACACAAAAAAGTGTATTTAACTCAATCGCTATTATCTCGTTTTCAGTGTGAGCAATGATTATATGTTTCAATGTTGTAACCAGAACTTTGGTATTGGCTTCAGATGAAGTGCTTATCCACTTTGTCATTATCACAAACAGATTATTAAAAGCTGTACATCACATGTTGCGGGTCTATGCTGGGCACTTTCATTTCATACATTATTAAGAGCAACTTTACAGAGCCTCTCTGGAAATGCTCTGTGCCTTGTGTTCGCTTAGTTGAGACAAATCGTGTCATAAAGTCTGTGTAGTGTAAGCAGGACTGTCAGGGCAATATCAGCATCACCCTGCCTGTTTGCTCTGTTGTCCTCCAACACAATGTAAACTTTAATGGCCACCGAAGTGCATGCTATACTGGTTTTCTATTTCCTCAGCAAAACAGCCTCTCAAAAATCGTTTCACTCAAAATAGGATTTCTGCCGGAACAGCCTGAAAAAATCTGCCCTTCCATTCATCGCCCCTTTTAGCAACTAATTTCAAATCCTAAACCCCCTTTCAATACTTTTCATATTAGTCCTGTGTCTTTGCATAAAGCTTTCACAGATGGTTTCTCCCTGCAACACATGTTTTCTCAGTTACGCTGACAGACCCAATATGAAATCTGCTCGCGATTGGAAAGAGGGATGCACTGTGACTCACTGTTGACTAAAGTTAACGTGGTGTAGAAAACTCATTAAATTGCTTCGCCAGCATGAATGCAGATCTAATAAAATATTTCTTCACTGCTAATAAGAAACCAGAGACATTAATTTGCCAATATGTAAATATGAGTTTAGAGGAAAAAAATAATAATATTGCCTTGCATCCATTACAGGAGGACATTTTGTTTGCAATGTTCCAGTATTTCATATATGATAATCTGTCAACCAAAAGGGTTCATCCATATTAAGCACATTTCCTGTGTTTTCAAGCATCATATTAGGAAATATTACTGGAAAACCATAGTCATAAGGGAAACATAACATCTGCCATATCTGAGGCAGTTGGAAAATGAAATAAAATGGACATGGTGCACAGAACAGAGCTTTTCTATACAAATATTAGTACAGCATTACACATAAATGTGACTAAATATTCTATAAAAAATGCAATATGGCTGCCTCTGTGCATTGAGGTTGTGAGAGGTGTTATATAAATGATGATGATTATTATTATTATTATTATTATTAATAATAATAATAACAATATTCACATCAGCAACTTCTGTTGTTCACAGTTGGCTGTAACACACTGAGGCTACACAAGATTTAATTATGCATGGAAAATGAGCGTATTACTGTTACGGGCACTCAAAAATGAGAAAGATCATATTTAACAAAAACAAATTCAGTTAACTGTCCCATGCTCAAATACCCTAATATTTGATATGAATGTTTAATGGCTGATGATAAATGATTAGCTCTTACAATCAACAACAGTTTCTGTTTTCACTTTTCTGATTTCTGTTGGCTCTGACAAGGGAAAATGTTCCAAACACATTAGCACTTTGTACATTCTTATTTTTTCCTGTGTCAAGATTTCCGTTTTTTAAGTTGCATTATTCCTTTATTTTTCTGCTGGGTTTCAACTGTGTTTATTTACCGGAGTTGCAACCCTGTGTCACCTCACTCCTCTGATTTCCATGAACCTTGGATTAGAGGTTTGTTATGTGTGCTTAGTTTCTGAATTTCAGCTCAGCATTCTGCACAGAGGACCAGCAACACTGCAGCTTATGGCCCCAGGTTAGCTTTTGAGCGTGTCTGTGTGTCTTTTCTGTGTTGTGTGAAGTAATCCCCTTTAGCCAACAACTACCCTTGACTGCTCAGAGCTGTACAGCGGGTTTTATTTCAGGTGTTTCACAATCCCTATAAAGGACAGCGTCCAATTCTGGAACTTAAAAGGGTATTTGAACACTCTGCTTTCAACATCTTTCTTCCTGAGTGATCTACCCAGAAAGTGGATCTACCCAGACCCCACCACATTGGGAACTGTAGGACATATATTTTCACATTCTTCGCACTAAGGCCACCGTAATTCACTAGGGTTTGCGGGTCAAGCCTTCAAATTCACAGTGCTCTCCTTTTGGCTATCACTGGACCTTCACCAAGTGCACAGCACTGGTCCTAACACAGTTGGCAGCTCCACGGTACCTACATATTAATCTACCAAGATGACCTGCTGGTTTGTTTCTTCTCGTGAAAACTGAGACACTTTCCTTTGTCAGCACAGGCAAAAGATGGCAGTGCCTTCAGTACAGGTGTGATGGTATACCGGTATGATGGTATACCACAATTCCAAAATATGAAATAGTAGTATCATAATCCTGTGATAGTAAATCACATGGCAAAAAGCTATTTTCATGCGGGGAAAAATATTTCAACTGTTACCCTGCTAAAATGTCTAAATAACCCATATTAAATAATACAATACTGGACCTGGGGTGTCTGTTTGGCTGTTCTTGCATTTTGTTTTGTTTACAATGCGATTGCGCACCTGCAGACAGCTCCCTCACATTTCCCAAACCTGGTAGGTAGCTGTTATTAGCCAGTTAACTACACAGCATATATCTCCGTTTGCAGTCCCTTATAAAACTTGTGATGACCGACGAAGATTCCGATGCTGAGGCGGTTTGTAATGCCTGTAATGTATATCCCCCCATAAAGCGAAATCGTTCATCCATGTGGACTCACTTTTTTTGAACTCACTTCAGATTTTTATCCCATTTTCTCCCAATTTGGTAGCCAATTAGACCCACTATTTTTATGTCAATCCCCCCTAGTAATGTGAGTTCGCTGCCGTAGTCCTGCGACCGGTAGTGATGAAGGCGAAGTAACGCCTCCTCCGAGACGGCACTCGCCAAGCCGTCGACCATAACCCAGTACTACAGGGCCACTCTTATGCGCAGCGAACGCCATGTTGGCTTCCCTCCCCCTCCCTGGGGTGGACTCACTTTTGATTCATGAAAGATGGTGTTGTTGTTGAGAATGGATCTCCCATGTGTAGAGAATATGGGAAACATGTAATGGCCAGAGGAGGGAACAAGTCAAACCTTGCATTTCACCTGCGAGCATCATCCTTCACATTATGGCACAATGGAAAAAGTGAGTAGTTAAATATAGTACTAGATCCGAAAAGCTGATAACGTGTTAAAGCAAAATGTTGCTTAATTCGCGGTGAATGATATAAATCTGCAAAGAGTCATACAATAAACAGATCGAGTTTTGAGTTTTGTGCAAACTTTGTGTGATACTTTTACACAAATACCGTGATATACCGAAAACCATGATATTGAGTAGTACAGTGAAAATTTCATACCGTTATAGCCCTAGCTCTCAGGACTGCTCTCACTGTCCTACCACCTGTCCTCTTGATTCCATTCCCTCCCCCCTCTTCCAGTCCAACTCTGAGGACATTCTCCCTTTTGTCTCCACTCTAATGAGCACCTCTCTATCCTCTGACACTGTCTATCCCCCTCCTCAAAAAACCCTCTTTGAATCCTGCTGACATTCTAAACTGCCGACCTGTCTTTCTCATCACATTCTTAGCCAAAACTCTGTAGATTGTGCTGTATATAATCAACTGCTCCGCTACCTCCTACAGAATGACCTTCTTGATCCTAACCAATTGGGCTTCAAGGCGGGTCCCTCCAATGAGTCTGCTGTTTTATTGGTCTAGCTAGTATTGTGCAAATTTGTGTGGGTCAAGCTAGTTATGACGATGAAGTTTCTTCAAACCATAATTAGAAATCTGTGAGCATTAACTTCAGCCATCCTAGTTAGTGAACTGCCTACGAGACACACCACTTGACCACCCGTGACTGCTCTGGACTGCTCTGCTCCACTCCAATCCTTACCTATTTGATTTCCTTTTTTCTCTTTGTGCTTTTCAAATAAGTTATTGTTTCTTTTTTTTTTCTACTTCACATTGCCTTGTTTTTTGACCCTTTTCATTTTTTTCAGTACAATAGCTAACACCTCAGGACTGGTAGTGCACTGACAAGTTAGCTTGATGATATCAACATTTCTGTAACTGGCTAGCTACAGTATGGTTATTCCCCTATACATTCTAATGTATACATTCATGTTTACTAGCGTTAAATCATTGAAGTCAATGATTGTAATGTTAGTGATTGTGTGCCATTGTTATAACGTCTCTAATCTTCTGAGCGATGCAGTTTCTTTAGTACACTTTCAGATGGTGGAGAGCTTAGACATCCAGGCGTGGCCAGCTTTGAGTCATTTGGGAGCTAGTGTGTTCATTTGGTGTTTATTTGTTCCCAACAAGACTAGTGGGAGTGGCTTCTGCTTTATGTGTGGGCATCTGCTTTAGATTAATTAAATGAAAAAGGCACATTTCCAAGTATTATATATAATATATTCAATATATTACTGTGAAAGGCGTCGGTCTAGGCAGGGGAATCGGGATGATTAATGGCCACGCCTACTGGCAGGGCAGCTAGGGCACACAGCTGTGCGGCATTATCTAATTGTACCTGTGTGCTTAAAACTGCTCTGCTCTCTCAGTAGGTGGGTGGAACCGGGAGGGAAAAGCTGGCAGAGAGAGACGGCCGCAGGCTGAAAAGTCCAAACACGAAATGTGTAACCTGTCAGTCGTGTTTTGCCGAAAGGGCGACTTTATTTTAGTTTCTTATGTTGGTTTATTGTTTTTGTCCTGAACATGTGAGGCAGAGGGTCAAAGGTCTTCAGTTTATTTTATTTATTTACGTCTCTCTCTCTCTCTCTCTCTCTCTCTCTCTCTCTTTCTCTCTCTCTCTCTCTCTCTCTCTCTCTCTCTCTCTCTCCCTCTTTCTCTCTCTCTCTCTCTTTCTCTCTTCTCTCTCTCTCTCTCTCTCTCTCTCTCTCTCTCTCTCTCTCTCTCTCTCTCTCTCTCTGTGGGAGAGAATAATAAACTCCGGTCTGCATACCGACAACTCCATTCCCTGCGTCCTGTTGTTCTGTTCCAATCCTGGTTGTGTCGCAGAGCGTGAGACAATTACTTATAAATAATTAGTATTATATATTATAGTATAGCCTTCCATGATCTATTGGAAAATGATCCATTTTATTTTTTCAAATACAATAAAGCATGCCACAGTGCTGCTTGTTTACCTGATTTAATATTTGTGATTGTCTGAAAATGGCCATGCCTTTAACAAATGTGATATATTGACCATATTCTGAGACCTAAGAAATTAATTAACAACCATTGAACACTGAAATTTTATTTGAACCTCCCCTTAAAGCTAAATGATAATAATCCTGGTCATGGGTTGCTTATTCTGTGGAAAGTAATGTCTGATTCGACTTCCCTTCCAGGGTTTTTGGGGTACACAATGACAGGGCTAACGAGTTTAATGCACATGGTTTCCAAAATTGGAAAATCGCACTTTGGCGCGATAGGGAGTTTCATTGGAACGCTTGGAGCCACATTCATTTTCAGTCTGCCGTTGCCTAGGCAGAATTCAAGCAGAGAAAGTCATCAGGAGAAGAAATCCAATCAAAGTTTGGTCCTAAACAAGTTTAGAAGAATATGTATTAAAACAAAGCAATGGGGATGCGGTGCTTAACGGTTGTTTCTTGTTTTATACGATTTTATATGGAGCCTTGTAAAAAGGCTCTACTCATATATGTGCATGATGTGACCAGCATATATTCCATTCTCCAAGGTATTAAATCTATGACACGTGAGATGTTTTCCCAAAGCTTTTCGAAGACGCGCTGCACAAAAAATGCTAAACTTGAAGAAGAAATAGCTCTGAAGTATTCCGCACGATGAAAAGTGTACGTCGAAAGACATAGGATGTAATTGCGCAACGGCGCTGCATCAAATGAAATTCAGATATGCGCATTCAGACTCAATTGGGCACTGCATCACAAGCGATGGCAGTGGAGATGGGTGCAATGTAGCAAACCGGCCTATGCTGATAGGATTTGTGCATGATCCCGCATCCGAGGGAACAGCTTCATCACGCTCTTCACTTGAGCTTCATCAGCTGGGTGCGCAATCCATTGTGTTCTGAGGCAGCTTTTCAGCGCTGACATCATCATCAGCAGTCGATTTTAATGAGTGGAGCTATGAGGGAGGGTTATAAACTCTACCGTGGCAAAACACTAGGACGGTGCATTCTGCAAACACTGGATGACAGTATATTGTCACAACTACCATCTGCACTTAGTAGCAGTGGATGCATTTCATGTTGAACAATTAGAGAATAATTGTTCTGAGCTCTGAGAACTCTGTTTCTGTATATGCTTTATCTCTGTACTGTGTAACAAAGGAAGGGAAAAACAGTGGCTCCCCTGAAAGCATTGGTGAAAACACTTTGGACAAGTCCATTTGAAGTGGCCAGATATGCTGTAGGTAATTATGATTTTCTGATTTTAAGGAACAGGGGCTCGTAACCAAATGGCTGCTGGTAATTAAACGGCTTCAATAAATATCCGGCCACACAAATGGATTATATATGAAACTGATCTAAGCGACCTTGAATAAGGGAGTCTGTCAAAGAAAATGCATAATGCAATAATATGATGTTAGATGGTGCTGTCTGCATTGATTTATGTGCAGAGATATCTGGGCAGTAAGCTCATCTTATGAGACAGCACATTGTTATTCCAAAGTTCCTAGTGTACATTTTTGGCATCTCGGAATTTACAAAATGCTGTTGCTCTGTCATGATCATTTGGGTTTTGTTGCTGTTCTGGTAAAACACACAGTGCATCATTGATGGGGCTAAAACGGCTTCACAAAGGTGCGAATTTCTGGGTTTCATAGCTTCAGCTGTGCAGATCAGTAAAAGACAGAGTACCATGAATAAGCGGAACGCTGACGCTGGATGTTTTCCACACTTTCACAGTGTCATGGTATGCAGTATCAAAGATGGAAGAAAATAGAAAATGGGAGAAAACAAATTCTCAAATCTAATGGTTTTGTCTTGTCCTACCATCCCATGGGGTCTTTTCACAGACCCTGTTGCTGGTTTGATACTTTAAAAATCATTGCATGGAAAATTAAAGCGTTGCTAGACCAAAGCTGTTGAATAAAATTGCAACTTAGTGGTTCTGTGTGGCTCAGTAGGTAGAGCATGGTGTTGGCAACGCTTAGGTTGTGGATTCAATCCCCACTGGGGCCACATATACTGAAAATGTATGCATTCACTACTGTAAGTCGCTTTGGATAAAAGTGTCTGCTAAATGGTGTATATTATGTATATAATTTAAAATAAATCTGTTAAATAATAATCAATAAATAATCTTGAAACCATTTGAAGGTGAATGTAAACACATTTCTAGTGTTGAAAACCCTACAACAAATGTATACCACAACAAATTACTACAGTTTAAAACATTCAATACATTAAACTGTACTACAGAAATGATTAAAGATGCACCACAGACATGCAAACATAGCATGTGCCCAAAACAGAATGTGAGAATGTGAAAAAATATGACAGCACTTTCAGTAAGACCACAGATTACTCATAATACCCTATCACCATTCATAATGTGCATAGTAGCAGACTTAACCAACACATATACCATCAGAACATGGACAGTTATCAATGGCCATTAAAATAGTTCATGCAACAGCATTTTAACCATAAAAATGAAAAACAGAACCAGGCACAAATTAAAGGATAAATTGGAGCAATATCAGGCAAGTTGGAGACGACTAGAAAAGTATATTGAATCCCCTCAATATAATCTTTCTGATATACCTGGTCTCTGTTTATATTCTGAATGTCAGCACTTTCCTGCAAATGCGTAGTTCATAACCCATCTATGTATTCTTGTATTCATATTATGCAACGCCATTTATCCTGCATGTCTCATCTCATCACAAGTCTGACAAGATCTCAATGATCCTTTTTAATAACAAGGTCTACCGATGCACCGTACAGCAGCGCACGCCGAGGGAGAGTGGGGGGTGGGGCGCAGGTTTAACCTAAAGGGAAGAGGGAGGTATCTGCAATAATAAAAGTTGAAAAATGAGTCAGGAAATAGGGTGGTTCCACAGGGACAGGGGGTAAATGGGAAGGTAGAGGGTGGGTGGGAGTTGAAGGAATGGAACATTAATCTTGGTGAGATTGAACATCATCGCAGCCTACAATGAATAGTTTTACATGATCTGCTACAAAGACATCCTCTATTGGGGCGGTGGTGTGACAATTAAGGAAAAAAAAGGGTCTGCGTTTGACAAATCTGCTGCATTAGCATTTACATGTGATATATGGAAATCCATTGTGGTATATTACATAGTCTCACATCAGCACAACACAAACACTGTATTGATAATGAAAACATTGCTGAAAAGCAGCTTTAGTGTGAAGCTTTTGACAGCGAGCACACAGTGAGACAAATTGCAGATTCATTACAGGAAATAATGTCTTTTTTACAGTTTGGGAGAATTTACTTTTGCATTAGGCCAGATGGTATTTGGTGAATAGAAACATACAGAATAATTATGTATATTAGAAAATATAAATTATAGTTTTCATGGTTTCAATGTCGTTAAACCTTTTAAACCTAGATTTTATTCATTTTGTTAAAAAACAAACATCTGTTTGAATGTACAATAGAAATGGAAAGGTACACCTGTTCTGTGACTTTCAGATTTCAGACATCAGACAAACAAATTTAGTTATTAAGTTTATATTAAAATCATTAAATAGTTACCTCTTTGTAACAAAAATATGTTTTCTTGTTTCCAACTAATTTCTTTATATGAAGTATGTTTTTAAATGCAGTGTCCCATATGGAGCTAGTGATATGTAATTCCAAATTTAATTTAGACCTCTTAGTCTGAAATGAATATAATCTTAGAATCTCAGCTCATGGAAAGGGCAAACCCATCATGTCCCAAGCCAACCTGTATTGTTTCTCATTTGATTTCACTGTCAATAAAGAAAACACAACATGGGGTAAGTTAGGTGTGAGGTATTGTTTAATCAGTGGTAGCTGTTGTCAGTATGCAGGTGTAATGGCAAATGACTTGAATACATGTGTTTGGAAATGTGATCCCCTAAAGGCCAGTAAGCTCCTACTCCTCATAGAAAAAGGCCTGCTGCCTCCAGCGTGGTCCGGTGGTTACAACGTTTGATTCCTCGCCGCGCCAGAGTCGGCTCGGGCCAGGAGTGCCACCGGGGGCAGTGATTGGTTCCCTCCCTCCCCCCGCCCCAGGGATGGGGGAAGGAAGCCAACAGGATGTTCGTTGCGCACCGGAGTGGCTCTGGAGTACCGGAGTTACGGTCGACAGCTTGGCAAGTGTTGTCTCGGAAGAGACGATGCTTCGCCTTCGACACCGCCGGTCACAGGGCTACGGCAGCAAACTCATAATATGAAGGGGGGGATTGACATGAAAATAGCGGGTGTAATTGGCTACCAAATTGTGAGAAAAATGGGAGAAAAATAAATAAAATTTCAATGAAATGTCCTTTAAGAAAAAGGCCTGCTGCATGTGTGTTCTCCGTCGATGTGTACACTAGTCATGGCCTTCATTCACAACCACTGCTTTTTCATGGATCGTTTAAGGTGTCATTTTACATAACATTACATTAATTTCACACAGACTCTTATGCAGAGTGACTTACAATGCAAGGGAATGTAAGCACTAATGTACAGGTAACTGCCAAAATAAAGGAAACACCAACATTAATAGAGGTTTGGCCCACCACAAACCACCATAACAGTTTCAATGTGCCTTGGTATGCATTATACAAGTGTCAGGAACTCTATTGGAGGGATGCAACACCATTCTTCCACAAGAAATTCCATCATGTGGTGTTTTGTTGACGGTGCTGGAAAACGCTGTCTCAGAGATGACCATGGCACAGGTCTACATTGTTTTCATGCTCATAAAACCATTCAGTGACCACTTGTGTCCTGTGGATGGGGGCATTGCCATCCTGGAAGAGGCCACTTCCATCAAGATAGAAAATCTTCACAGTAGAATGAAGTTGATTACAAATGGCTTTGTATTTATCTCCCTTTCCCTTTAAGGGGTTGAGTGGACCTAGGCCATGGCATAAAAATATACCCCATACCATAACAGAGCTGCCAGATCCCTTCATTTACTCAGTTGTTTCCTTTATTTTGGCAGTTACCTGTAGGTTAACTATGCTTGTTCTTCACCTATCAGTCATGGCCAACCTTTGTGGAGACATTTGACATTTCAGGTGAGTTGACTGTTATTACAGATACAGAATAGATACAGAAGTGTTTTGATAATATTCCAAACTGTACATTCCGAGTCATATCAAATAAAAATGTTAATTCTCAAACAAGGCAATATCATGTATTACAGATCAGTTCTGAAATTGGAGGCTTATTTTATGACATAGGCATATAGAACTATTATAAATGCTGTAGTAGTGCTCGTTTCCGCTGTCATCAAAGCCAATTTCCATGCAGTCATCTCATCAGAATCTCTCATCAGGAGCCTAGAATTGTGTTCTCCCCTTTGTCAGCTGAAATAGTTCAACGCGGATCCCGCGTAATTGGGTTTATGTGCTTGTATTTAAACAAGTGGATTATGAAAAATCATGAAAATGGGCCCATCTGAATTAAATGGAAATTACTAGAACATATTATTCCATGCACCCTATCAGGTTCAGGGGATGGTGCACAGCGGAGCACAGCAGACCAGGAAATCACTTAAGCCATAAAACACTTAGATAAAACACTTTGACTTACCATTTATATGCACATTTTCAGATGGAAATATGTGCATGTAATGTTGCAGTGTCTATTCACACAAGAGAAAAAGGATCACCGATACTTTTTTTGAAATGACGTTTTTGAGACATTAAACAGCATCAGATCTAGACACATAACATTACGTGTCTGCGTGTAGAAAATAGGAAGTGGTTCCTTCTAGAAGTTTCAGATTGACACGCACATCGGCGATCAATAACTCCTTTCCACCGTGATCCTTTCTCGCCACTTCTCACTGTTCTAAAACGCACCGAGTTGGGGAGATAAGAAAAGTTCGATGAGTTTAATTCATTTGATCTGTCCACCCACATTTTCCCTGCACTCTCAAGACTGAGATTGTAGAAGACTATATAAAAACATTCCCTTTCCCCTGCTTCTCTGCCGGCGCTGCTTCGTAGCAGATTTGAGCTGGCAGGAAGGGAAGACGAGCCCCTCTGTCGAGAGCACTGGCCTCACACATTCATCACCATCACTCTCACCCAATGGAATAATTCCTACTTTCACAAGGGCCTTACATTTTGCATGAGGGCTGATTCAGTGGGTAGCTTTCTGTGTCATTGCAAGTGTTAACAATGTGCATTTGAAGCATATTTAAAGAACAGTGTGCATTCATTAAGATCTAACTTAAGAAATCAATCCACATACTGAGCACTATGTATACATGAGCGCTTCTGGGAAATGTAGCATAATTTTCGCTTTGGATTTTGAACCTTGATTCAAAATAAATAAATACAAATTTTTCAATTCAAACATGAGCTGAAATTAAACCAAAAATACTGTACTGGGAAAAAACTACACATAATCAAGATGTCTCACTGGAGTGTTTACTTGGATGGTATGCTTTGATTAAAAAGTGCCTCAGTGTTAGAAAACAGTGCATGTACCGGTTGTGTTCAGATGAAAATAAATACGATTTCATGCTATGGTCTTAACAGGTTTGGTTGGAAAGGATCATTGCACAGCTAGCTGTAGTGTGGCCATGTTTAATGGCTGGGTAACAACCGCAGGTCCACCAAGAATCGTGTATTTAGGATAAATATTGTTCAGTGCCAGGCAGGCGCTTTGTCTTGCTTTTTGGGAGTTTCCTTCTCCGATGTGAAACGGTGCGTGCTAACACGCAAATGTCATCTTCATCAATCACACGGAAGAAACTGCACGACCACGGTGATCAGTGTTTAATTGTTCATTAGTATGATAATAGATTCATTTTGGTTTCGGCAAGAAAAAAAGCAAATTGCTTTTCATTATGCGAGCAATGTGTGAGGTTAGAGCAGTGAGACTTAGGCAGAGGTGGGATGCAAACAGAGGATGTTTGAGGGAAAAGTGAGGCTCAGACAGAACTAAAGTGCGAGCATCATTGGGTGCAACTTCAGCCTTTGAGGCAAGTCAGAAAATATTATATTTTTCATTTGGGAAGAACAGTAAGTCTTAGGGACAGACGGAGTCAGTCGGAAACATGGAACTCATGACAGCTGCCGGTATGGATACACAGAGTTTATAAATGAGTTACACCGTAGGGCTGCCAGAAATGTTTGTGTATAGCCTTTAATATTAAGAAAATTTTAGGATCATGCATATACATTGTATATACTGTATATATATATAAATGCAAGAGTATGCAAGAATTTTCAGGAGTCAGAGGAATTGATCTTTGAAAGGTGCCTAGGTTTCGACATACATCACTTCAGCACTTCTGGGAGGTCAGAGGTTAAAGCTGACGAGCCCTAATCCTGTCCAGGTTTGCATCGGTGGAATCAAATTAAATGTGAAACGGTAACCTTGAAACGAACATTCACAAAGGTAATGAGCAACACAGCGCACATTTTTTTCCACATTGTTTATTATTTAAATGAAACTCTCATTATGTATTCCAGGTCAAAAATGTGACCATCAAAATTCAAATGTATAGAACACTCTCATGAAAGTGGATTTCACCTTCAAATCACCATTATCATATGCAACATTAGTATATGACAAGAAACCACAATGGTTAAAATGTGGAAGTGACTGCTCTCCTCTAAAGCACTCTAAAGCACTAAAGCAAATGTATCTTCTGCAAAGAATCTTTAAAACAAATATGCTTTCTCAATGCCGTACAAGAATGCAATTGTCGCTGTATTCTTGAGTGCTTCTGTATTCGTGTATTCTTGAGTATTTTTGGTGGTTTTCAGTGTGATAATGTGCAAGCAGTGCATGCACGTGGGCAGAGTTTTTACTGTTAGTTAATATCCACAGAGAAAACATTGTGACAACTATGACATTTATATATATAGACTTGTTTATTGTTTTATAGAAAACACTGCTTTTTATGAGGTATTCATTTAAAAGATTTTAAGGAGTAAACATAAAGGAGCCTTCACACTCTGGTGAGTTTAATAAAGGGCAACATAGATGGGGGTCATTTTTAACAGCATGCATGGGGCAGGATTTAATACACCTATCAGGACTGAAGTCCATGGAGATACAATAACTCATAAACTAGTGTAGATGCACCGCCCCATGAGAGATTTAACACATTTGGATAAGAAGGTACATGAAGTTTGTGGAAGCAACAATAGCCACATACAACTGAATACAATGCATTCTGCAACTTGAGCAAAGGTAGACAACAATGCCCTCTCAACAGTTTCTATTATTGTTGTTGTTGTTGTTATTATTATTATGAATATACTTCTATGGCTCTTATACATATGTTTCTGATTTATTGATTGGGTGTGGTTTATTATTTTGTATTATGTACAGTTGAAAAGTAGGTCTCATTAATAAGCTTTATAATGTCAGGCTTTATCTCAAAAAGAATACTCAAAACATTCCGTTCAATTAGCTTTAATGCTTTACAGTCACGACAGTAGTTCTGGCATTTGCTATCTAGTTAAAAAATGAGCGACTTCATCCCTTCAGTTGAACCTGCTACTCTACAATAATACGGTTACATAGCAACTATTATTGTTGCCTAGTTCATTGTGTCAGTGTGTGCCACGTGCCATGTATACTCCCACCAGAGTTTGACACAGCAGTGGTATCATCATTCATCTCAGTGACCTCACTTGTTAGGCCCATAACCATATGGACTCTGAGCTTGACCTGGTTGACACTGGTGCTTTGCTAATAAACCATTAATAAAAGCCATGGTTTTGTGTAGGCGGGGCCTCCAAATGAAGGTGGTGTTTCAAGCTGTTGACCTATGGCATAATATAGATAAATCTTGTCAGAACCAATCAAACTGCAGGATTTTAAACCCAAACCAATCCCACAAGCTAGCTTCCCTTTCCAGATGCTCTAGAGAGGGGGGGACTATAATCTCAGTAGTACAACACAGTGATTTGGCATATTTATCTGTAATCAAAGGGTTGCATGTTCAAATCCAGACCAGGAGCCCTGCTGCCCTGCTGCCCTGCTGCTGTGCACCTCAGGGGTCTGACCTGTCTCAGCAAATATCCAGCTGTATAAACAAACACAGTAGGTATAACAAACAGTAAAAACTGGTTTGAGCCAACCTGGATATGGGAACCTGCTTAGCAAATAAATAATATAGTTATTAATCACATTTCTCTTCCCTTCTCTTCTCTTTCACTCTTCTTTCTGTGGGTAGTTTTTCGATTTCAAACTTGTACAAGTATGTTACCGGTAGTCACATTTATTTAGGGGGTGATTTTCGAAAGAAAACAAAAAATGTGTCAAAATCGTGTGTGCATGCTGCACCCACTTGTTCGGTTTACTATTTTCAAGTATTATAATGATGACTTGAGTTGGGTATAATGAGGTGAAATGTATGAATTCATGAGGCTGATTTGTATCGAACCATTCAATTCAAATTAAGCTCACCCTCAAGTGAGAGGTGTTTGCTGAGACAGAGAAGTCGTGACGATGGAACATTTTGGAGTGAGAGTTTCACATACAGACAGAAATGTCAATTGGCTTATTAATCTAAAGCAAATAAGCATACGATCACAGCAATATCACCAGTAAAAACAAACAACATGCAATTAAGAAATAGTACTGTCCGTTAATAGTTAATTCAAGACTTACCTCATACCTCCTTTTAAAATCCCCCTTCTACCATAGGTCCTGTATATTTCTTCTCTGAAACCTTTTACCAACAAATAATTGAATGGTGAGTTACGTATGCACCTTTGGCTTGTGTGATTAATTAAGGTTTAAAATGTGCCACAACACAAGAACATAAGAACATACAATGATGGGAACAGACTATTCAACCCATCTAGACTGGTTATATAACAAGGGGCAGCAAAAGTTGATTTATGCTGTTCTGAAAACAGAAATCAAATTTAAATAAATATGTACCAGTCTCTCTGTGTAGATGAGAACCCACAGAGAGACGGGCACACATTGATATCAATGCCTTCTTCACAGAACTGGAGAAGACAACAATTGTATCTGGCTATCTTAATACTGTACCAAATAGTCTGTATCTCTATACACAAGTATAACCACTAGGATACCCTACTACATCCTCTCTCTATCTGAACATCCATCTATCCATTCATCCCTCCATCCAAGCTGACTTATTTATTTATCTCCTTTATTGGTTCACGGAGTCACACTGAGATCATAGATCTCTTTTACAGGTGAGCCCTGAGCACAGAGCACAACAATGGGAAAAATAAGAATAAAATCTATAAAATAGAATGGCCTACTATGTATATACTGTACAAGAATACATTATAAACAGGCATGAATCATAAGCAACCTGTCCATGCCCAGTGGTGAGTATCCTACATGTTGTTTGAAGTACAGTAGACCAACATAGCTACAGTACTGTAGCAGGTGTCAAAGCTGTGTGCAGGAAAACCTTGTTAGTGCATATGCGAAATTAAAGGTTTTGATGCTCATTTGAATTTCCTGTCTTTTTCAGCTTTTGATCAAAACTTTATCTTCTCACTTAAAACATAGTTTTTGTTATTTAATAAATTACACCACACCATAGCACACTGATGATGTCATTTAATAATATACAACTGCAGGGCTATTATAATTGTTTCAATTGATAATAACAATAATCATAATAATAACACACTTTATATGAGAGTGCAGCTCAGTGTTTTACAGTCAGCATTATAAAATAAAATGAAATAATATAAGGTCAGGCAAAAACAGTAACAGTTTATTGGTGTGGAGATAAAAAAATGCTAGTAAAATAAAAGATTTATGTAAAAGATAGAATGAAAGAAGACAGTACTAATATAATTGAAATAAAACAAGACAAAGGCAGTAACAAACAAGGTGAGGTACAATAAAACATGTCTCAAAAGTAAATGGGATCATAAAAAATAAGTAAGTCTTGGGTTTTCAAAAACCTTTTAAAAATGTCCAATGAGCCTGCCTCTCTGATATTCTTGGGGAAGGTGTTCCAGAACATTGGGGCATAAAATGAAAAACTAGTCTCACCATCCTTTTATGTGCGACCTTAGGTATGTTTAGCAGACTTGCAGAGGAGGATCTAAGGACACAGGATGGGCCATAAAAAGACAGGCAGTCGGAAATATATGAAGAGCATTATATACAAGTAAATGGACCTTACAATCAATTCTAAAAGAAACAGGAAGTCAATGCAGTGCAGACAGGACAGGAGTGATGTGCTCTTTCTTCTTAGCTTTTGTTACAATTCTGGTGGCAGCGTTTTGAATAAGTTGCCATCGTTAAATGGGTTTCTTAGACAGGCCATTAAAAACAGCACTGCGGTAGTCTAGGCGACTAAAAATTAAAAGCATGAATAAACTTTTCTGCATCTTGCCATGCTGAAAACAGTTTCACTTTGGTTATGTTTCTTAAAAAAAAAAAAAGGCAGCCAGTCTTGATCACTTTGTCCCCACTTCGTGGGGTTTAAAACTAAGGTCAGAATCTAAAAGAACTCGGTCATTTGTATTCTGACTTCTGATTTCGACTGTAGAGCCATATAGCCTGTTTTGAAGAATTAAATTTTTTCGGTTCTGTCAATTAAAGGTAGTCAATTAAAGGTATTTCTGTATTTTCTTCATTCAGTTTCACGAAATTGTTATTCGTCCATTTATCGACGTCGCACAAACAGGAAGTCAACAAGCTGATGGCATTGGGGTCATTTGGCTGAGCAGAGATATGTCATTGAGCGTCATCTGCGTAACTGTGAAAATGGACGAATGACGTTACCTAGTGGGAGTATGTAAAAAGAGAAAAGAAGGGGACCAAGACAGCTTCCTTGTGCAATTCCATAAGTGATGTCTGAGCTCTTGGATACATGGTTTCCCAAGCTGACATAAAAGTGTCTATCTGTTACATAACCTGAAGCAATTTGGAGCACTTTCAGGGAGACCAACCTAAGGCGATGGATTAGAATGTTGTGGTCAATCATGTCAAAAGCCACACTCGAGTCTAAAAGGATAAAGATTGCCACATTTCCACATCATTGGCATCCGAGTCTAAAGTCATTAATTACTGTGACTAGGGCAGTCTCAGTGCTATGATTTGTCCTGAAGTCTTTTCTAGAATGCTGTTTGCATTAAGAAAATCATTTAATTGTTTAAAAACCATCTTCTCTAAGGTTTTACTAATTAATGATGGATTCAAGGCCTGTAATTACTAAGAATGCTATCATCAATATTAGGCTTCCTTTAATTAGGTCAAGTAATTACAATACTTTACCAGTTATTACAAGTCATATAATGTAAATCTCTATAAAACTCAGTTCTTCTTCCTGCCCATCTGTCCATCCATTAATCCCTTCATCCCTCCATCCAAGCTGATGATGTCATTAAAGCCTTAATGCTGCATAGTTATTATAATACTCCAAAATACAATACTTTTACCAAAAACAAATACTGTAAATCTCTACACACATGTAAACAGCTACCTCCTCTCTCTCTCTCTGTCCATCCATCTATCCAGCATGGCAATTAGAACAATCTGAATTATAGTACTTTACCAAACTAAATATTCTATATTCTATAGTATAACCACTAGACTACCCTACTACATACTCTCTCTCTATCTGTTCATCCCTCCATCCAAGCTGATGATGTGATTTATAACACAATACTGCAAGGCTATTATAAATGTCTGAACTACAACACTTTACCAGGTATTGTATTAAAATGACAAGTATTATGAAAAACAAATAACTCTCTCCATACTGCCATTTCTAAGGTTTAAAACTTTTCCGGAGCCAAGCCATGTAAAGCTAAATGATTACTTTTTTTGTGAATAGGAATAATAAATAATAATAATCATCATCATCATACACTATTCATTCCGTTACGAATCCATGTGCTCTTTTGGATGTAATTGGTGAGCTCTGGTATGCGATGCTTTAAACAATGCAGATGGGAAAAGGGGAAAAAGGCAAGTGTGACTCAGTGTCCTTGTCTGCATCTCTGTGCTTTGATGAAGAGCAAACGGCGTCTTCGCGGGGCTCTCAAAGCCGAGATAAGGTCCCCTCTGACAGGCAAACATGGAAACACATCCTCTCCTCTGCCGGGCACCTTCCCCGTGGGCGCAGTGTTATCAGCAGCGCCGCTGGAGTTGTATCTCAATCCTGCCGGAAGGTTCTCTGAAATAAACAGGTCAGATTGGAACTGGGTTCTGACTTGTGACATCACTGATCTTTTTTTTTTTTTTTTGTGCTTTTTTTTTGCTTTATCCCCATTTTACTGTGCTACAGTGAAAAAATACATTCCTTGAGAAATATTAGGCTTAAATCTTGTGTAAGCTCTAAAACTGGTTATCATCCACTAACATATTTGCAGATAAAGAGCTCACTCGTGAAATGTGACATGGTGTAACCGTGCTGGTTGCTTTGTGGATCTTCTCTCATTTTAAATTGAACTGGTATGACAGACAACCGACAAACATCATTGGGAATATTTGTTTTCTTGTTGTTTTGTTTTTCTTTCCTTTGTCATTTTAACCAATACCTGGGTATGTGGACTTTTATCTCACTTTTAATTTGCATATTGTGGCGATGGCTCAAACACTAGCAGCTGTAATTGATGTATCAATAATAAAATATAAAAATGCATGTACCTAGTCTGCATTTATTCAGAAATGTACTGTATCCTGCATTTGCAATATATCATTACTTCCTGTGATAATTGTCCAAGAATAAAAGTTCTCCAATGTGATTTACTTCTCTAATCTCTTCTCTAATATGTTGTCTCTAGTTTATGTGTTCGGTGTGTTAACATGTGTATCGTTTTGACATTTTCTATGTCTCACTCACCTCACCTCCTCAATCAGAGCTAAAGTCCCACTCACTGCTTCCAAAAGTAGCCCCCATTCTGAGCTTGTTCAAATCGAGTGCCAGCTGTGCACATTCGCCGAGCTTCTTTCAATAGATGCATTCATTCTGCGCACGGCTATCAGAGACCTAAAAAACATGAGCCATATTTAGGTCCTGAAATACTGCACTGTCCTTATGTCCCCAAAGAAGAGGACTGAGTTTAGATCCAACCAAATGTACAACTGTTGTTCAGTCTCACATCTGTGATGACGGTAGACAATATATAAGCTATATTGCCCATTCTATTTATATTTAAATAACTATTCCCATACATTTAAATATAAGGTATATAGAGAGATAGATTATACATAATTAATTTAAATATATCCAACCTAATACGTAAATGAATAATATACATTGTAAGGCACTTTCAATATTGATATTCTGTATGGAGTTTTTATAAACGTTGCAATATTAAGAGTGAGAGTGATTCTGAAAATTGAGAGGTGTTTAAAGTATTGATGATGTCACAGGAATCAAGATGCACCCCAAAATATTACAAGTGTATGCAATGTTTCTTTTCAATCTCAATTAATGTCCACTGTTGCTCTGATAATAAATCGCAAATAAAATATAAATGGACTGATGCTTTTATACAATCCCGTGAAACACTTATGAAACACTGGACGATTAGTCCAGGCATTATACGACATGACCTTGAAAAAATTGCAACAGAAAGGCTTTCAACTGTTTTAGTCTCATAAATATGTTATTTATAACATATCAAAAGTCTTAAGAAATCCAAGTGGTGGAAAGTATTGAAATATACTGAAATAGGTGATGCCACAATTTTCCATTGCCGCCCATGTTAAAAAAAGGACTTATAGTGGAGCAGATAACTGCAAATTACAGGAGAATCCTTCATTTCTGGAAACAAGCACCAAAATTGGCACACATACCCCTTGGGGATTGCTCTTTTGATAAAACCCGTTAGCCACCCAAAAATTCAAGATGGCGGCCATTTTTCAAGATGGCCGCCATTGAATATACAGTAATATTGCATTTCGCAATAAAATCGCAGAGACTTGTCCTATTTGAATGATCTTGGTGTCAAATCATACATTTTTCACTATGTAGAATCCGAATTTGGAACCATCGACTTACTCACTGGCTTCCTTGTACCATATATCAGTCTCGGAATCCTAATATTCTGCTAAATTAGAGGTTCATGTTACGTCTGACTCGGCTAAAATGCATGGTAGTGTATATCGTAGTAGTGTTAGAGGTTTAGTATGTGTAGCATCTTCCTGTACAAGGCTTCCAAACTGGACATGACACGATGCGGTGGGGGGGGCGTTGAGAGACTTGCAGCGGAAGGTGTAGAGTAGTAGCTCAACAGAGCGGATGTCAACGCACAGCCAGGGCACACTGGTGGCACCGCTGCTGTGAAACTCAGCATGGGGTTCAGTATCAGCTGAATAATTAGTTTTGTGTAGCTAAATAATTACTTTAGTGTCCCAAATGCTGTCTAATAAGCCCCGCATCAGTTAGCTAGTGTAGATTACATGTTTTAACATAGATGTTTAGTTAGACAGCCGCGCCTGAATTGACAGGGTGTGCCAGCGCGGGAGAGCCGAGCCAAGGGTAAGGGGGCTATACATGACTTGTTCATGGACTTACCCGGATGGTGTACAGATCGCACGAGATTGAAATGATACTGGATGAACGATCGGGCTAGGTGTAGGTCATATATTTTATTCCGAACCTAATCGTATCCCATACCTTATTGTGCATGATTGTGATCAAGGTGGTAAAGGATAACCCCTCGGACTTGATTCACTGAATACAGATAATTATCATACTGTGATACCTTGATTACCATTCACCAAGATGGCAAATACAGATCCAGGACCGTCTAAATTCCGAACTGACTGGAGCAAGTGTTGTCTTTGCCAGAAGAAGATGAGTGAAGAGCTCAAGTCACCACGTGCACAACAACCAGAAGAACATGATGGCTACACTATGATTGCGACTAATATTCCCCTCTTTCACACAATTAATGAGAAGCCTATTGTTCTGGATCCAGCCAGACTTGATGATGGTGGTGGCATTGAAGAAACTCTGAGGAGGAACAAGGCGCAGTATCACCAAAGTTGTCGCCTTATGTTCAACAACACGAAACTGGAGAGAGCCAGAAAAAGAAGAGCAGAGAGTGCTCAGCCAGTAGAATGCCAGACCAAGCTGCGTAGAACCAGCCTTGAAGGCCAAACGTGTTTCATATGTGACAAAGAAGCCCCATCCTCTGAACTCAGACAAGTTATGACGATGAACCTCAATAACAGACTTAATGAATGTGCCCAAACTTTAAATGACGGAAAACTTCTTGCAAGACTCAGCGGTGGAGATGCTATTGCACAGGAGCTCAAATACCATTTTGCATGCTTGACAGACCTGTACAATAGAGAGAGGGCGTACCTCAGAGCCACCAAGAGACTGGAACAGGAACGTGCACCCGAAGAGGATGCCCACCACAGGCATTCTCAGAGCTAGTCACATATCTAGTGGAGACCACCAGATCTGGTGAGGGTCCTGCAGTCTTCCGACTTGCAGACATAGTTCACCTGTATGCCCAGCGCCTGGAACAGCTGGGTGTTGATGCACCTGCTGTCAACTCCACAAGATTGAAGGAAAAACTGCTGTCAGAAATACCTGAGTTGGAAGCTCACAAGCAGGAAGGGATGTTCTTCTGGCTTTCCAGAAAGATGTGGGCTTTGTCTTGTCAGAAGCCTCTGACTATTATAGTGAAGCTATTATCCTTGGCAAAGCAGCTAACATCTTGCGAAGACATATGCTGGACCACAAGTCCACATTTGATGGAACCTTCCATGAGTTGTGCATCGAGCAGGCCATTCCACTCACTCTTCTTCAGTTTGTGGCCATGCTTGAACACGGAGCGGACATCAAATCTCAACTGAGGTTTGGCGCATCAAAGACAGATCTAGCAATTGCTCAGCTGCTTCAGTACAACTGCTACAAAGGTACAAAGAAGGAGCAGCAACTCACAGACACTCCAAAGACAGAGAGACCCCATTCCCTGTTTACATGGGGATGTCCGTCTACGAAGACCAGAAAGAGAAAGTTGGTGGAAATGCTTAACGAGCATGGCATCAGCATTTCATATGACAGGGTGCTAGAGATATCTGCACAGCTGGGAGATGCAACAGTCAGCAAATGCGTGGAGGATGGGGTGGTCTGTCCACCAGTTCTGCGAAAAGGGCTGTTCACCACATCAGCCATGGACAACATAGACCACAATCCCACTGCAACGACAGCGACCACTTCTTTCCATGGAACCAGCGTCTCTGTTTTCCAGCACCCAACCAAAGAAGACAAAGGTGAAGAGTGTGGACAGCTGAAGTTCGGAGAGAAGAAAGTGAAGACAGTTCCAGAACTTCCAGACTCCTTCACCAATGTCCGGCCCGCCTTCTTCACCAAGAAGAAACCCTCTCCTCCCCAGAGTGGTGTGACACACCCAGACACCAGTCTGCTGAGGCCACAACTGGCAATGGAGTATGAGTGGCTGGAGAAGGTCACTGTGACAGATGGGCCAGTGGATGTGACTTGGTCAGCCCACCATGCTTCACAGAAGAGAGGAAAGCCATTTGAGGTCAGCATTACATCACTTTTGCCTCTGCTGCAAGATCAGGCCCACTCGGTTGCTACAGTCAAGCATGTGATGGACAAGATCAAGGAGATAGTGGCATTTCTGAACCCTGGTCAGGTGCCAGTCATTGCTGCTGACCAGCCAATATATGCAGTAGCCAAGCAGGTCCAGTGGCACTGGCCTGAAATCTACGGTGAGGACAAGTTCGTCATAATGTTCGGAGGCTTGCATATTGAGATGGCGGCACTGAAGTCCATTGGAACTCTACTCCAGGACAGTGGTTGGACAGGAGCCCTCGTGGAGGCAGGGATAGCATCTCCTGGGACAGCAGATTCATTTCTGACAGTTTCGAGCATCACTAGGACACGACAGATGCACCAGATAACAGGATGCAGTCTGTACAAGCTTCTGAAGGCAGCCCACATGGACTACTCGAAAGAGACAGATGAACAACCCGAAGAGGTGCCTAGCTTGAAGCTTGGTGTGAGCATCGCAAACTGCAAAGTCCCCAGTTTCATTTCTGGTATATGGTGCTGTCAATGGAACTGGTGATCCTCTTGTTGATCCGATCATTCAGGAAGCCAACTTCTTCCTGTACTGTCAGTCACTGGCTGAGCTGATACCGTACTTCTTTGCAAACAACAATGTAAACTATGCACGGTGGCTTCCGATCCACTACAGAGACATGGTGACCCTGGAACAGAAGCATCCTCAGCTGGCTCAGGAGTTCCAGAGTGGAAACTTTGTTGTACACAAATCGAGCCGACAGTTCTCAGCAATGGCTATTGACTAAGCTCACGAGCAGGCCAACGCTGTCATCAAGGCAGACGGGGGTGCGATCGGCGTGACTGAAGACCCATCAGCACTGAGAAGATGGATGATAGCTGGTCCTGAAGTCAGCCACTTGGTTGCACAGTATGAGGCAGCATGTGGGACCAAAGAGGGTACTGAACACACCAGCCACCATGAGGAGACAGAACGAGCACAAAGAGTGTTCTTTGAGAACGTAGAAAAGCTCTCACAAGCCATGAAAGATATGGGCAATCCTTTCCAGGAGGAGAGTCGGGACCTGCTTTCGCTGATTGGCACACACCTTGAGAAAGGCAAGGTCCGTTTCCAGGAGTTTATGAAGGGACTGGAAGGGGAAGAAGAATCCACCTTCTATGAACCAATCAAGAAGAACAGGGTTGACTTCTTCAGACAGGTACCAGCCTCTGTTGACTCTTCAAAGAAAAAAGTGCTGAAGGAAGACTGTCAACTGTTCTCCAAGCTGTTCATATCATGCCAGAGCAGAGAGTGTGACTTGAAGGAGTTCTTCCGTCATGAGAACCAGTCACATCCTGCTGCCCTCAGTGATGGTGGAAAGCTCCACACCTGTCAGAAATCCCACCTCACTACCATTCTTGAGAGCCAAGTTTACAACCCCTGAAGGCAGAGCCAGACGCCGACACCATCATCATTGATGGTGCAGCGTTGGTGAACAGTCTGCCCCCACGGAGTTCAAAGACGTTCGAAGAGTATGCAATGCTCGATGTCCTTCCTACAATACAAGCATACTCTACCAAGTACAAGAGAACAGACATTGTGTTTGATGTCTACCGGCCATCTAGTCTGAAAGCTGAAACTAGATCAAAGCGAGGACGCGGGGGTGAGACATGAGGTGACAGGGAAGTCACAAATTTGGCAGTCACAAATCTTTTTGAAAGTTATATAAAAGTGCTATATTAAGTGATATTTAAATAATTTTGTTTTAAATGTATGTTAATCAATGGAAACTTTGGTCTAAATAAAACATTGGATTGCACTGGAAGAGTCTGAGGCTATTCTAAAATATTATTTTAGGGAGAAAAAAAGTGGTACCAGGGTATGGTTAAGAAACACCTTAGAAAAATACTTTCCACCACTTGGAACTCTTAAGACTTTTTATATGTTATAGAGGAGACTTTTATGAGTAATAACCATTTGTCAGATTTTCTGTTGCAATTTTTTCAAGGTTCACCCCCTTTTTCTCACAAAATGCCTGGACTAGATAGCAAGGGAGTATATGCACTACATATTTCATCTGTAGAGTTTGTGATCAAATCAAATGCCTTTCCCTCCACTCGATCAGATGGTTTCTATCTGTCTATTACATATCAAGTCCATGGAGCTAGAGGTAACAGTTAACTTAGAGCCTTGTCACAGAAGGATGTTAATGGCTACTCAGAAATGCTCGGTTTCATTACATTGAATTGAAAAGTGCAACAAAAAAAAGCAGAATATTTAAAATAAAGATGAAATGCCTCAACAAGATGAAAAGTTCAAAGCATTCCCAGCTATGTGCTGGCTGTGAGGCCAAAGCAAAAATAGGACAGAATTCATCCGAGACATAAAATATCATGGAAAGTCCTTTATGTGGAACCAAGAAGCAGAAAGCCATGTTCAGGACCAAAGAGAAGACAGCAATCTACAGATTCAGACACCTAAAAGGCCAGAAATAAAAATAAATGAAAGTAAAAAAATATATTTAAAAAAAAAATATATATATATATATATGTATATATTCTCACTAAATGCATGATATAAAATGTGCTTTTTGCTTTTGCGGAGTTTCCAGCTGCCAAACAGGATTAGAGAAGAGCTCTGGAGTTACAGCAGGCCGTCGTGGTTGGGAATGAGCGGTTTGGCTTAAATCAGTGTTTTTACGACCTTTCAGTGCCTTTTTTTATCTGGTGCTGCCATATGCCTCTCGTCGCTTACCATTCTTATCAATCCGAGCTGAGAATCATCCTTGTCTCCCTAAGGGAGTGGATGATCTTTTCAGTAAATTCAGTCTGACTTGACTTTTGAGGCCTAAGCTGTGTCATAAGGCACAGCCTGAGGTGAGTCAACGAGGGGGTCGGGGGGGTGTAAGGGTGGGAGTCGTCCGCGTGAAAAGGAAGCATCGCGCAGCTGTCGAGAGCTCTGACAGGTGTCCATCAGCGTCACCATCTTTAAGGCCTTCCCCCGCCGTCATCGTGACCTTGTTGAGCAACCCTGCACGCAAGAGAATGTGCGACCGCTGTATCCTGCCCCTGGGCCCTGAAGGACATTCGGTACCTTTTTAAAATAGCGCCCGTCCGGCTGATTGCTTCGCCGATAAATGTCTTTTTAGGGCACATCGGCACTGAGGCTCATCGTGCCGCTCTCCAGTCCGTGTCTGAAAAAACGATTTGTCATGCCGACTGGGGTTTGTCTCCTTGTCTCTCGTAAGTAAAGCGCAGTGCTTAGCCTATTAATACAGAAAGGTAACTTAAGCATGAGAAGGGAAGGGGGAAAATAATTCAAAGATTCAACCCTGTGAATGTTCATTTGTGGCAAACCTATCTGGAGCAGTTGCCTACGCTTGTCCAGAATTCCATGCCTCTGTATATTCACTCCACTGTGCTGTAGTGTTCGTCGAAGGTACTGTCTTTTCTGTGTTTAACTGCAACGCTGTCTGTTTGTCCGCTGCTTGAGTGTATCTGAAGCAGATGGGACAGTAAAACACTGCACTCGTCAGGTAGGTAACAAGTCACTGGGCAGATAAGCTTGTGGATGAACCCAGTGTCACTTCATACAGGGGAAAGTAAGCTGATTATTCCTATCAGATAATATTATCTCCGGTATTACATATATTTCTTAACAATTGCTTGGTACATGTTTTCTGTGTATTGTTAAATATGTATTGTTTGTGTGAATATGACCAGAATCTTATGGTGGATTAAATTAGTTCAGCCTTTCTGTTGTTTACTACTACTACTACTACTACTATTACAACTATACTGCTACTGCCACTACTACTACTATTACTACTACTAATACTACTTCTGATAATAATAAAAATAATAATAATAATAATGCCCCTACTACTACTACATATAATAATAATGGCCTTATTTTTCAGTAATTAAAGTAAGTATATTGTTTGTGTGCATTTTTTTGTGCATTTTGTCTCCACATCTGTATTGAAATGGTAAGCAGACAATGTGTTTGTATACCCCACATTTTAAATGTGATTTCTGTGTATTGCTAATAATGCTCAGGATATCACTAACAGGTATGGGTTGGAAAAACATTGTATTGACTATTATGAAACATTATTATTTTTTCCATGCAGTAGCTACTGTCGATTTTAAAAATGTTTCCTAATCTTTATGAATTTCACAGGGCTTCCTGCTTAGGTTCAAACCAACTTGGCAGCAACAACTGAGCCTTCTGAAGGTGTCCTATCATTGCAGTATTATTATAAAACTCAAGTTGAAATATATATTGTTATTATAGTGATTTTCAGTCCAAGATCATTACATTGCAGGCCTGCTTTGCTTTAATACTACATGCAAACAAGGCAAGCAACCCATATTAGGTGAAACATAGATGCGTTTGTTTATTATTATGCGAGACTAGGCATTATGCGAGACTTGTAAACAAACAATCACTCAGTGCAGTACAGTATATATAAACCCATTTCAATCTATGTCTTCTTCTGAGTTACTGTAAATGCTAACCGGAACAAGATATTCAAGTACATGTATGTATGACATCTGCTAAAATGTTGAACTCCTTGATCATCATTAAGTCATTCAATATATCAGAATATATATTTCCACAAAGTACCTGAATTATTAATACAATTAATTGTATGGAATACTCTAACTGATATTTTGAACTAACAGTGTTTAGTATCCTCCTTCAAATTTTTACATAAAATCATTTTCTACACATCATGGCGCAAATATTAGATCTCAGATTATTATCTCTAAAATGCTGAATTCATCAAGTAACCTCAAAAATCACCTCAAATTTCAGGCCACACCTTTTCCTGTTTCCTGGATTTGCAGTCCTTCTGAGCATAACGCAGATCCGTATAAGCATAAGATTGTTTTAATTGAATCGTAAATTTGTCAGATTGAATTGCACTTGTCCTTAACTTCATTAGATTAAGTCCCAGCCAATAGATTAAAAGCATCACTCTAGCTCTGATTATATTTTAAAATTGAATGTTATATTGATGTTACTAGAGGATTTTTTCCTTATTTATCTCTTTTTAATCTTGCCTTCAATTATTATTTAAAAAATGTTAGATAGTATCATTTTGGTTGGCAGACATTAGCTTTGGCTGTTCACTCCTCCTTGCATGTAAATCCCAAATCATTTTTGTTGTTATTGTTGTTGTTATTGTTGTTAAATATTAAAATTCCCATTGGCAAAATACTAATCCTTTTATAGAAATGGGTTCTCTATTTTGGACACAAAAGACAAACAGAAACCTAACGTTATAACAGGAGAGTGAAGCACACTTTGTCCTCATTATCACAATTTTACAGAGAGAATAATTTGCATGTTGAAATAAGGTTCATCTTGTAAAGAAAATAATTATAACGATGTTTAATGGGGTCCATAAACTCAGGAGGCATGAATAATTATGTCTGGCTTTTGAGTCTCAAGAACATTTGCTTGCAGTGTTACAAAATATATATTTTTAAATACTATTTTGAATTAGTATTAATGACATTTGATACTTTTTACACTATTTGATAAACCTGCCCTGATACCCTAATTAAAAGTAACTTCAAGAATTAATTTGTCTTGTAATTAACCATACTTGTTCAAGTCCTTTAGGTGGAGATACATTTTAAATAAAGCCTCACTAAATGTGCTTCTTCTCATTCAAAGGTGATTTACCTTTCATTATTACGATGGGGTGAGGCAAGGGGCTGCTGATCTCAGCAGAGTAGCACTAATTAGCAAGCTAGACATATAAGAGACATGGTATTTTAAGGATGCAAACTCACACAGCACAGAAGCAGAATGGAATAGAATTTACCCCTGGGATGTGTTGAAGGTGTGGCCAGGCACTGGCCAATCAGGACGCTTTACACATTCCCTTTTATTTTTTTTAAATATTTTGTTTTCTCCCATTTTCTCCCAATTCAGTAGCCAAGACACATTTTGTTACAAATACACATTTTATATACGTTTTATTCATTAAATGTATGCTGAATTTAATTGATATTCTTATGCAGAGGTGTGCTAGCTCATTTATAATAACTGCAATGGTATTTCAAATGCTATGGAACCTATAAACCACATGATAGTTAGTTGAAGTTGTATAAATTAAACTTGTTAATGAGGCACTGAAAGCATGTGTAGCTTGCCAGCAAAATTATTGGGTAAGCAGCTAGTCAGGTAGGCAACAAGTCTATTAGATAAATCATTTCCAGAGCTTTAGAGCTCTAGCAACGTAGATATGTTAATTCAGTTTGGTAGTAATGTTATGTCTGATCACAGTTCAAGTACACCTGGCTAGCTTGCTACCAGCACCTTGTTTACACTTTTTTTTCTTTTTTCTTGCAGTTGGTTAAAATGAGAAGATGTTTCTATTGGAAGAACTGGATGAAGTTGATGGGGAAATGGGAAGAAGTGTCTAGGGGTGCTAGTTGCAGGGAGTGATGCTGGGAGGTGTGAGGAAGGAGCAGAGGGCTCTTTGGCTGCTATCAGAGCTTCATGCTGTCTTCCAAAGCCTTTGAGGCCTCCAGGACCATGGACAGTGGTGGCCTCACCTGCAAGCACACACTGTTTGGGCTGATTGGTAACCAGCAAACAGTTGCTTGTTGCCTTCTTAATCTTGTGTTATGTTAGGGTCCGCCGTAACCCGTTTCAAGTTTAAAATTCTATAATAATGGCCTCCCGCGTGGTCCAGTGGTTACAACGTCCGACGCTGGCCACAGAGACCGGGGTTCAATTCCCCGTCTCGCCAAGTGTCGGCTCTGGCCGGGAGTGCCACCAGGGGGCGGCGATTGGCTGTCCGCCCCAGGGAGGGGTGAGGGGAGCCGACGTGACGTTCGCTGCGTAGAGTGGCCCTGCAGTACCGGGTTACGGTCGACGGCCTGCGGGTGCCGTCTCGTAGAGCGTCACTTCGCCGTCACTACCGGTCGCAGGACTATGGCAGCGAACTCACATTACTAGGGGGGGATTGACGTAAAAATAGCGGGTCTAATTGGCTACCAAATTGGGAGAAAAAATGGGAGAAAATCAGAAACAAATTTAAAAAATTAAATAAAAAAAATTCTATAATAACTACCATCTCGTTTTTTTTTTGGAACAAGGCTTCATGATATCCTCCACAACAGCTATATAAGCACTACAAAACTGATTTTGACCATTTTAGACAATTCTGAAGGTCAAAGTGTATGCTTTGGTGTTCGGGTCCGGGAAGACCCAGCAGTGCATTTAAATAATGTGTCTTGGGGCCTTGGGGCCATAAAATAAAATTACAACAGGATTGTATGGTTATGAATGCATAATAAGTTAGTTATGATGTAGTAAAAACAATATTGGATGATAGTCATTGTTTTTGAGTGTTTTGGACTGAGTTAAATCATGGGTCAAAATTGGCACAGCCTGCTGTATGTTTGGGGAGAGTCATATATGGAGATATATATACAGCTGGCTCCTATCACCCACTCAAAAGTTCACAGACAAAACTTTCTCTTGTAAGTCAAGATGTGAGATATTTTCTATTTACACTTTATATTGCTATAGTTCATTTTATGTTGTGTTGCACCCCTTAAAATGCAAGAAAGGGGGCCACTTGGCCTGCTTGCCGTTATTTTGTTGGATGTGTTTTTGTTCATTCACCACCAGACAGTCGCCAATCACTGCACCTCGTCACATAATAAGATTTGCAATGGTGTAATGGGCAGGAATATTAAAGGATGAAGCAATTACGGGAACAAATTAACCTTTTAACTGCACAAATGCTCAGCTGACAAATGTTTAATATTTCACAATGAGGAAGCGTTTAATTTATAATTTAATCATAAGACGTGACGATGCTATGTGATGTGGTATGAGGAAGATACCTTGTCCTCACACTAGCTATCTGGGCAATGAAACAATACGATGCAGGGTAACAGAGAAATTATTCAACTGTAAAAGTGACACTATTAACCGTTTGAATAGCATTTGACAGCAAACAAGCTACTTCTTACATAAAAGCAATATGGCATGAGTTTTTGTTTTTTTGCATGTTCTATTGGCTGAAATGGCGTCACATGTGGACATCTTTATATGTCTAAAATAATGATGTCACCTGCTGCATGGCCTGCAATTGGGTCCTCAACAGATCTTGTTATTGGTTTAAGTAGATATTGATGAATGGGGGAATTAATAATTGGGGACATTGAGCATTTACGATGATGTCATCTGCAGGAAAATTAAGGAAACGAAGCTGATGATAATTAAAAAGTAGAAGACAAGGAAGAAACACAAAATAACCCATGTTTGCAGCTTTATTGTGTGGCTGTGTGAAGTTGTTCACAAATTCAGTTGTATCCAAGTTGACGTGAGGTCAGAAGATACGGTTTGTAATAACTGAGTCTGTTAGCTTTGTAGTTGTTTATGCAGGAAGCCCTGAGAAGTGTCAAACTCTTTCTGCTGTATACATATGGGTTTTGCCCCGCCAATCTGTAACATGGTGGATGACATAGCTGCCACCCCAATCAGAGAATAGCTTTTTACATGACATATGTTACATCATTCTTTGTAAAGCATTTTGTTTCCTTTTGAATGATTTATAAAGATGATAATTCCTCTTGACAAAGCCAATATCTTGACTACCTTTGAAAAAATATGACAACAGCCAGATTATCAAAACAAACAACAATGTTAAATAAACACTGGTAGACTAATACTGGTTTTAGTGAGAAGTAGGTTATTGTCATGTTGAGATATCTCTCAACAAAGGTTTTTGACTGGTGAAAACAAAGCTTTTGGCTATAAATTATATCTAGTAGTATACCTAGTTTAATGTAACAATTTAGTTTTGGGAACATTATTCCATTTTCATGTAGTGGCCCACTGCATTTGATTGTATTTATATATTCCAGATGAATATAAAAAAGGTTAATAAGGATGAATACACTGTCTTGTCATATCTGCTTAATCTCTCTATTTCAAGTAACTTAAAATAAAGTGTATTTTAGGACTTACCTCAATAATTATTGAGCACAAATAGCAGTCAACGTGCTCAGCCAGGCGCTGGCAGAGTCATGATCATTAACCTTTTCCATCTTTAATGGGGCTGAATAAAGTTGCATTGTAAAAAAGTGAAATCACCATGTCTAAATGATCACGCAGTAAATTGATCCGGATGTGTTACAACCATGCATCAACAGTCTATGAGACTGCCAAATCAAGCATTTTAACAAAGGCAACAATTGTTGATAGATTTTGTCAACAGATCTAATAAGGGCAGGAAGCTAAATACTTTATTGTACATGTTGCCTCACTCATTCCAAAGCACCACAGTTAAGACATAAAAAGAACAATCCACCGATCAAAAATACCAATAACTTTATGGCATACAAGCAATGGCAAAAGCACAGACCTTATTGGAAATGCAATGCTTCGAGTGGCGTTTAATTCTAACAAACCTGCCATGTAAATATCTAAAGTAATCCGCCTTTTTGCATTCGAAAGAGATGCATATATTCCTTTAAGACACTTAGGCTCAAGTACATGATCATTTCTGAATCGAAGGTAGCATACTGGGGACAGCTTGATCTGCAGTGCTTGCAGAAGGATTTTGATCATATTCACTTCATTTGCTGAAAATCATCAGCCTCATTAGTATGCAAAATTATCCTGCAAGCTACCAGTACTTCCATTGAAGTTGATGCATCATTTATTTTTAATTATAACGCAGACGGTATGGAATACGGAAAACCATCAGACCCTTTTAAACTATTAAATAGATTTTTAACTCCTCTGTTTCCAGATCCATAGCTGCATATGGTTATGAGCAATATATACAACCCAGAGCATGAACGTAAGGCGCTTGAGCCCTTTTATATATGCATTAAATATTACATTACCGACGTCACTGAGGAGGAGAAAAAGTGCCTGCGCGGCTATCTCCCTTAGTGAAAAGAGAGAACAGAGGAGGTGCTAATAGACACTTTGAATAAAGTGACCATGACACACGTTTCTGTGGACCTCTGCTGCTAAATAAAATCAAATGAAGATGACAGGAAGTGCAGAGTGTTTGATTTCCCGACTTACAACCCTGCTTATCTCCAAAGCCCAGCGTGTCACGTTCAGAAAAGCCATTAACTTCGAGACAAGGCGGACGTGCTGCCGAAGAAAGGGTGCTAGACATCTCTGTCTGGATGAGAGGATTCATCACTTTAGGTGTTGAAACCCCCTGAATTTGTCTGATCCAGAGATCCCGCTAAAACACAACTGCCACGGTACAGTTGCAATACATTCACAGCATGTAAACATACACACACACAAAACCTATATATGCACACACTCACACATATGTGCAGGTAACTGCCAAAATAAAGATAACACCAACATACAGTAAAGTGCCTTAATGGGGTGTTGGGCCACCAAGAGCCACCAGAACAGCTTCAATAGACCTTGGCATAGATTCTCCAAGTGTCTGGAACTCTAATGGAGGGGATGCGATACTATTCTTCCACGAGAAATTCCATCATTTGGTGTTTTGTTGATGGTGGTGGAAAATGCTCTCAGACGCCGTTCCAGAATCTCCCATAAGTGTTCAATTGCGTTGAGATCTGGTGACTGAGACGGCCGTATGGTTTATATTGTTTTCTTGCTCATCAAACCATTCAGGGACCATTCTTACCTTGTGGATGGGGCATTGTCATCCTGGAAGAGACCACTCTCATCAGGATATAAATACTTCACCACAGGCTGAAGGTGATCACTCAGAATTGCATTGTACCAAGGGTTTGAGTGGACCTAAGCCACGTCAGGAAAATGCACCCCCCACATAACAGAGCCACCAGAACCCTTAATTTACTCCATATATGCACTCATAACTATATTAATTATACAATTACACCATTATATTAAACTATACCTCCTGATACATAAGGTATGTTTTCCTTTGTGGATGTCCAGTTAAACCAATGATAATGCCATCGTGGCTGTCCTCCCTGTCTTGTCCCTGGCTCAATCATCTCGATGCCCTGTCTGCCTACCCTAGTGTTTACTTCATTTTTGCAGTTGCCTGTATATACTTTAATGTAGGTTAATGTAATGTAATCAGTCATATTGTTTTCACCTTGTAGCTCTGCTAAGATGTGTTTGTTGCGTGTGACTGTTGTGAAGGTTTGTATATGCGGCTGTTGTGGCGATGGGCCCCCGTCCTGCACAGTACGTAAATGACAAATGTGTCCTCGTGTGCATCTCATTTACGTCACCCCCACACTGACAGGGGGTAAAAATGATTTTTTATGTGCACTTTATCTGTTTTACATTTTTTTTGGTAAACACTCCCGCTATTTACAAAGAACCCGTGATTTATGCTAGGGCACATGAGTAAAGTATTGATCCTCTTACATCTGTTTGCTCTAAATGAAAATCACTTTACAGAGCCCCGGTGATAAATGCTTGGTGGAATCACAGGTGACAGCCAAAGTGGCCCTTCGGTGTAGGATGCCAGAGAGCTTTCTGTTTTCTCCCAAATGATGACATTTGATTTTTGTCTGGCTGTGGCTGTTATTATGACACACACCACCAGGAACAATCGATCGCTCTCTCTCTCTCTCCCTCTTCCCTGTGTGCACCTGTGGATGAGAAATGTTAATGGGCTGGCCTTCCCCGATAAAAAGCCATTTTGAAAGCGGCGAACTCGCACGACCAACGGAGATGAAGCCTCGGCCTCTGCAGCTCGTCTCCTTCATTAGGAGGATGCGGGGTATATTTTCCTTTACAGCATGTATATATTTTTTTGGTTTGTTTCATATTTTGTTGCCATCTCTCCCTGCATTAACATAAGGGGGAGACGAGAACAGGCCATTCAGCCCAACACTGCTCGTCCGTTCCTACCACTAATCTGCTCACATGCTTAGTTTATCCAAAGGCTAGAGTGTCTAACACTGGATCGAGCCTAGCCTTGAATACCCTAGTGTCTCAGCCTCTACTACATGTCCAGGCAAGCTATTCCACGCATTGATCACTCTCTGTGTGAAAAATATTTCCTAGTGTCCGTGTGAAATTTACCCTTTGTCAGTTTCCATTTATGCCCCCTCGTTCTGCTAACCGAACTCAACTTGAATAATTTCCTAAAATTCACTTTGTTAATTCCTTTAATAAATTTAAAAGCCTCAATCAAATCTCCCCTATGTCTCCTTTTACTAAGCTTGAACAGTCCAAGCATCTCTAGCCTTTCCTCATAACACTTGTCTTTTATGCCTGGAATCAGTCTGGTTGCCCGTCTTTGGACCTTTTCCAGCGCATCTATATCTTTTTTGTAATGCGGTCCCCAGAACTGCACACAATATTCCAAGTGTGGCCTAACAAGGGCATTGTATAGGGTGCGTATGATCTCCTTCGATTTGTACTCTATACTCTTGGCTATGTATCCCAGCATCCTGTTGGCTTTTTTAACTGCTACTGCACATTGACCAGTCCCTGACAAGCTTTGATCAACTAGGACTCCTAGGTCTTTTTCTACGTGTGCACATTCTAGTTTTCTACCTCCCATAAAATAATCCTGTCCTATGTTTTTATTCCCCACATGTAGAACTTTACATTTAGTTATATTACATTTCATTTGCCAGGTTTCTGCCCATTTCTGGATTCTATTCAGATCGTCTTGGATTACTTTAGTAGATTCCTGACTATTTGCTAAGCCTCCCAGTTTTGTATCATCTGCAAATTTAACTAATGTACTTTCAATGTCCATATCAATGTCATTTATGTAGATGATAAAGAGCAGTGGTCCCAGCACCGATCCCTGCGGAACTCCACTTCCCACTATACCCTCCTCGGATAAGATCCCGCCTATTACTACCCTTTGTGTTCTATCCAGTAACCAGTTCCGAACCCACTCTAAAATGCCACCTGTAATTCCTACTGCTCTCATTTTGATAATGAGTTTGTCATGTGGCACCTTATCAAATGCTTTTTGGAAATCTAAGTATATAATATCATACGCAATATATAATATCATACGCATTGCTGCCCGCCTCCCCATCTCGGCTCCTTGGGCCACTGGTACTGGCACTGCATCCTGGGGTGAGACTGTGCAGGAGGGGGCTCTGCTATCTGTACAATCTGACAGCAACAGCTCGCCATGCAATAAAAGTTATAAACATTGACATCGCGGCAATAGTCGCTTGCACTCAGAGTTGAAGGCTGTCTCTCTCTCTCTGCTTCCAGACAAAATTGTGTACTCCGTCTGGTCCTGTGTCATCAGAGCAGAACAGATCAGACACCGAATCGCCCCACTCGGCTAGCCAAAATAAACTGGAGAGAAAGTCGCGTCTTTAACATAAGGCATTCTGAAGTGGCTGATGTTATGTTCGTTGTCTACCGCTGTTTAGAATTTCTGTGCTTTGGACTCCGATGGGCCACCGTAGTTTGACTGAGCTACTGGAATGTGTGCATACATTCATTTGGCTAAAGTAAACAAAGCCTCCACAGCTGATGCTAGATAACATTTTAGTGAGGACGTGAATCAGACGGAGATTTACATTTGACATTTTTAGCATTTAGCAGACGCTCTTATCCAGAGCGTCTTACAAGATGTGCATTAATATATGGTATGATCAATCATTGTTCGCGCAAGAGATCAGTGCAGTAATACAGCGATAGACATCAGTGTTAGCAGCTGCATACCATAGGCTACCTGTAACACCAACAAAATTGATCAGCCAGGCTGTAAATGCGAGAAGCCGACTCGACCTTCGTGACCGTCGTGACTAAAAACTGTGGACACCATACATGCCCAGGCAACAAGCAATGCAACATCGTAATAGCATTACTAAATCAGATGTTGCTGTGTGACCACGTCACGTCACACGACCACGTCACATCATTCTTACCGACGCCATCCGCTTTCCTGCTGTAAAGCAAGACGGCGAAACATTTTATAAACATAAGCAAATGTTTGACACTTAAACAAATTAGTTTTTAATTGCGCTAGACAAGCGCAAGCGAAGATCCCATTGTCGGGACCGACTGCGGCAACTGTGCCACATTTGTAAAGGTGCTGACTGCGACAGAAAACAAAAAATGCTGAGCACAAAATATGTAATTGCAATCTCTTGCACAGCAGCTTATGAATAATATATACTCTGAATTTGTTTGTGTATAATGCACCATGATAATTAAATGTCACGCTTTCCTTGTGCAAACATTCGCAGTTTTTTTTTATCCCATTGGCTGCCATGCTTTTGCTTTTTCGTGTGCTGGGTCCTTTGACTCCAGCGGCAGGGCGAGGCTTTTGACAGGCGCTCTTGCTGAGACGCACCGCGACGTGACGTTCTGTGGCTCTGCCTCCCTGTCGCGTTGCCTCGCCGTGCGTCGGTGGGATTTTTGACCTGACAGGCCCGTGCCGCTGTTTCAGACGCCAGAGGGGACGGGGACGGGGGACGGGGGGCTCTCACCCAGGGGCCGCCGAATCGCGCACCCGGGTCTCGTCGAGACGAAGCGGGTCTCCCCGGGCCCCCTCGCGTCACGCTCCGAGCCCCTCTGCCGCAGCCACCGGAGCAAGGCCGGAGCCAGCTGTTCGATCTAAACCGGGCGTCCCGCCGGGCTGCTTGTCATGCGAGAGTCAATCTGCTCCGGCTCGCCTGACTCACGCGAGTCCACCTCACCCAGCCCCGGGACGGGTCTCTCGCCGCCCGAGTAAACAGAGAGGGCCTTCACGCACACGATTCATTTTGGCAGGCTTCGGGACGAGGAGGCAGGCGAGACTGTGTCATTTTTCCGTAGTCCGGGAACGCCAGGGGACGAAAGCGCGAGACTGCCTCCTCTCTTTTGTATGCAAATCGAGGGGATTTTGTCTTATTGCACGGTTCCGAAATGTCCAAGGCAAAAAGTGATTCTCCGTGAAATCTGACTAGAGTAATTGCACACACAGTACAATTAACAAAGCCTTCTCGTCGCAGCTGCTACTCACTCGGTCGTATATTATAATGTTCTTATTATACACCGCTGAACGCTGGGGGGATAGTTGTTGTTGTCTGTTTTGATTGAACTGCATTAACAGTTGCCTATGTGGTAGCCTGCCTATGAGCATGTCTCCGAATCCACCTCATTCAACGGAAGCAGCAAGAGAAATGTATATAGTCTCAATTCTAGAAGGCCCCTTCCATTCTTTCTCGGATATGTAAAAGTTGTGATAGCAAGTCCTCCGTTTCCAAGTCCTCCGATTCGACGTCGTAGACACCTCTACTGATAATGCGGAGGACCGCGAGCCCTCGCCTCTGTGTCGCACGTAAAAAAACACTTCGCCCCGCCTCGCGCTGGTCCACCCTCATTTTTCGTGTAAGCCGTGAGCAAACAATTACCCGAGACACTGAAAACGTCCAACCGAAAATTCTCAATCTCCTCTATTAATAGCACGGACACTGAGATGCCCTTAATTATGTTGTCTGACCACGAAGCCATTCTGGAATTGAACATCGCACAATACTGTTTACAGGAGCGGTGACAGCGCAAGCGATTGGAGGACGTGAAAAGGGATGGATGAATGCAATTTGGCTGCTATTGACTATCACTGTTGGACCAGAAAAAAGCTAACCTTGTGATCCAGCACACTATTAAACGTGAGCGTCTATTTTCTCTTTGGGTGCCACTGTTCTCCCCATCATTCCCAATCACTAGATTGTGTGGACATTGTTCCCATCTTCACTGAAAATCAGCTCTGCTTTTGAGAAAAACTTGTATCATTTTGTGTCTGTATATAAGTGCGATTTCTTCAGCATTCAGGTGGGCACTTGATTTATATGACCAAGATCATTTTGTTGAACGTTTTGTTGCCTTTAGAAATAATTGTGATATTAATGGTTGTACTATTTCCCATTCAATGTGGCAATTCAGCTGCAATTCTAATCTCAAATGCAAAGCATTATAATGTATCTTAAATGTTTTTAGTCCATTTTAGAATCATGATTTGGATAGAAAAACTTGTTTTAGAGAAACATAGGTTACATTTTTAAAAATCCATATACTTTTTAGCATCATTCCATTTCCAAATTCATTATCATTTTTTTTTTCAATTTTGTTTTGTCAGTTGTACCAGATAAATACATTTTTGGTTTATTTGTGATGCCTTACAATGTCAACATTCTTTCCCTGAATTTCAAATCAAATATATGTGAGTATATACATGCATATCTCCACTCACAACTATATTAATTATACAATTACACCATTATATTCAACTATACCTTCTGATACATAAAGTATGTTTTCCTTTGTGGATGTCCAGTTAAACCGATGATAATTCCATCGTCCCTGTCGTCCCTGTCTTGTCCCTGGCTCAATCATCTCGATGCCCTGTCTGCCTCCCCTAGTTGATAAGTTTCAAAGCACTTTCCTGCTTTATAGTTGCACTGATATATTCTACTCAAGGTTCAGCAACAAACACAATGTAGTCTCACCATGGCCGTATCTACCATTGAGGACACCAAGGTCTGGAGGAGTCTGAGTTGTATTTTTTTTAACATACTGATTCAGTGTAATGCTGAATAAAAGTGGTGAACTACTGTACATATAATGACAAGACTTAAATGACACATTACATACAATATTTCTTAGTGCCATTTCTCGTGACGAACCCCTCTAGAGGGGCTAGGTCTCATGACTCTTGGAAACGGCCCTGAGTCTGACCACCCACAGGCCTGCGCATCACGTTACCCAGCTGCAAATTGATGTGGCCGGTATTATAGGAACACTGCCTTCGTCGAAATTATGCTTTGAGGACTTTTTGGAAGTGTTTAAAATGCTGTTTTATTTCTTTTTCCAGTCACGTAAAAGTAATTTTCTGTGGGAGTGGGCGCAGTTGAGAAGTAAGACATTTCCATATGAACAAAGGCTCACAAAGAAAAGTGTCACGGCTCGTTCAGCGGTGCCACAACTAAAGAATAGCGATTTTAACATTGCATTTGGGACTTGGTTCAAACTAAATTGAAGTAGTAAACAGGATACAGAATTGCAATTCGAATTTGAATAAAAGGAAGTAGACTTGAATGCAATGAAGTTCAATGAAATGTAAAGGCCTCCTGTATTCTATATTACTGTTTGTGTAGCCCTCCCTGTGTCCGGGCGGAGGAAGAGGAAAAGACGCGTGGCACACGTTAGTTTAGTTTACTTTGTGTCTTTTCATCAAAGCCATGTATATTAAAACGTGTGTATTAACAATATTAGCTACGTTTCATTGAAGTGCTTATGATGCTCCGGCTCCGCATTGGGTGACCAGATGTCCCACAATTTCCCACATTTGTTGTCCCGTGTCCTGCAACGGCGGATGTTATCCCGCATAAAAAATATATCCGTTATGTTATTTCATTAAGCAATATCCTCACTGCAGCCTGGGATCGATCCCTGGCTGCGCCGGAGTCCCGTTTGGTGCACCGATTGGCTGTCCGTTACCCAGGGGAGGGGGAAGGGAAGCCAGCCATAAGCTCGCCACGTCAAAGAGCGGCTCTGTGGGTACCAGAGTTACGGTCGACGGCTTGGCGGGTTCCGTCCCAGAGGATGCGGTTCATCGCCTTTGTCACGGACAGTTCTAGAGCTGCAATGGCGAGCTCGTAGTACAAGGGGGGGGAGTTGAAGTAGAAAAAGGGTACAATTGGCTACTAAATTGGAAGAAAACAAAAAAAAAAAACTGAAACGTGTGAATAAGTTTGTCTTTAGTTCCTTTTCATAACTGTGACTACCCTGGTTAAATAGAGGATATTCGTCTCTATGGAAATTGCTCACGGTCATATCAAAAATAAGATATGGAAATGGAAATAGAAAAATCTATTTTTACTTTCCCCTTTATGCCTACTTAGGACATGCATTGAAAGTCATCTTCAAACCATAGGCCGTCTGAGGACAAAATCTAAAAAGCTAAATTTCATGCAAACTTTGCCTACATGCTAGAATTTAGGAATAATCCCCTAAAAGGATTCAAAGATCTGTGACAGAGATCTGAGATCCAAAAATCTGTGCTACAACCTATGAGTATTTCAATTTAAATAAACCTTAAACATGTGTTTACGGTGTTGTTATTAATAGGGTTTTATTTGGCTTGTTTCAAAGTGGCATTATAGCGATTGCGACACTTGGCAGTGAAGTTTACTTCAAAAAGAGAAGAAGTTGAGGTAACAGGGCGGATGGCAAAACAGCGCATGGTACATTATGTGTTACAGTATGCTCCACCTTAATTTGAGGTGGAATTAATGTCTTACAATATTCTTTTGGATACTGAAAAGCATTGTCATGTCATTGAGATGTTGAATTGCCTCAATAATGTACGAGTATTAAAAATGCAAATAGGTTACTGATGTTTATTTACACTGAAACAAAGCAAGCAAAGCCTTAGGCAAATTCAGGTGCAATATGCAATAAAATCAAATGACAAGCAGCGACCATTGTTCTGCACTGCTAGAAAACTGAACAAGCATGCTCAGTGTGAGAGAATATGTCTTCTGATGGGCTACAATTTACAGATAGGCCTTCTATGTCAAACCTACTCTTTTTGTCTTGTTTTTGTTTGTGTTTGTTCATCTGTATTTTTGTGGAGAGCAACAAATGTTGAAAGATATAAAACCCATAACCAAAATCAAATTGTGATGAGAAGGTCTAATTGTCTCAGAGCTGGCCCCTGGGCCTGTGGGGCCCTAGGCAAGATCTTGGGAAATGGGCCCTACTCACACATGTTTACCACTAAAAATAATCTCAGCGCAAGAACGTTGAGGAGTATAGCTGCAACACTATCGTAAAGGTGCGCAATATGTTTTTGAAATGTGCGTTTCACTGGGCCACGTGAAAAAACAAAACCTTTTTCCACTTAAAACAAAATCAGGTTGGGGCCCTAGGCAGTTGCCTATACAACCTAATGGACTGGCTTTGAATTGTCTGTACTGCAGCTATGGGGTGAAAATATTCTGATCTGCACTAGGAGACAACATATCCTTGGACCCATGACTGGTCCAAGTTATGTCACACTGCTTGTTATAAAATAAACAAAACCCCACAAGCTGGGGTAATATATATTGGTAACATAAGCAAAATGGTACCATCCAGCACATTTTGAATCAGGTCTTGCTGGAAAATGTATTTAGTTAAAGATCAGTCCAAACAACACTGGCAGTCTAATCCAGACTCTGCTGTAGGCCGTTGCATATTCAACCCACGACTCCTCCCACAGAAACGGAACGTGAAAATGAATAGGGGGGACACAATGCGACGTTCTCCTCAAAGTGGGTCCCAGATGTCAGGGGTTTGGAGCGATAACACAGCCCCGTGAACAGAGAGGATGAGTACAGGATGGGGGCTTCAGCGGTCCAGGGGAGTTTATGGTCCAGCTCTCTCTGCACCTGACTGAAAATGCAAATGTCTCATCTCCATAATTGGACGCTGGCAGCAGGAGGGCGCGGAGGCAGCCGCCAAGCGCGGCAGCGGGGAGCGCATCTGTCCGCCGGCAGATAGCAACACACAAACACGGCCGGAGTTATTCAGCGGCAATTTGTTTATTTAATCAGGTAGGACGGCCACAGGCCCACCGCCTGGCCTGCACAGGTGATAAGAGCCGGGGGTGGGGGGTGGGGGGGGGGGGGGGGGGGGCATGCTGGCATTGGTCACACATAGAAAAAGCACTTATCTTTGCCAGTCAGGATCTGTGCCACCCTGTACCGCCTGCCCTCTTGGATGGGGTAAACATAAGCGCCGCTACCAACCGAGCAGTAATGACCTCCACTCATCCTCTTTCCAAAGAAGCCGGGGCCGTCTATCTGTTTTGGGGTTGAGAAGGTTTCATTTGTACGTACCACAACAACAGTCGAGGAGCTGAACCAGCCCTGACAGACTGTGATAAACAGGTTGCTGTGCAAAATTGTCACCTGGTTAAATCACAGGTTTTTTCTCCCCCCCAACACGATCTCTTACAAACACCAGGAAATGTATTTCTTTTAATAACCTAATATGTCATCAACCTAATATGTCATAAACTCTGCCGCAGCACAGGGCACAGATGGAGGCAAACTGGGAACAATGTCCTCCCTGCGGTTTTATGTTGTAATCTACTTGGAAACCAATTATCCCTGACAAATTTCATATTAATGCTACAGGGACTGAAATGAATCCAGTCATAATTTTACAGCCCCTGGTGCAATTTAACAAGAAACATCCTTCATCCAACCCAGACCCCTCACAAGCTCAACAGAAATCATCCCTCCTTCCAAACCAAAGGGACCACAGACCTGATAGCAAAGCAGGAACGTGAGGCTCTGCAGCAAGACTGAGACACGCAGCACTCTTACAAAACATGCCTATCACATATTAAGTTTATACCTCGAACACACGTGCATAGTTTTCATACGTTTGAAATATCTCATTTTACTATCGGGCCTCTTCAAAGGCTTTTGTGGTTTGTTTACTTTTTTCTTTAACAAGAAAAAGAATGTGCGCGGAAAGAGATAGCGGAACGGATTGAGATTAATGAAGAGCCCGTCAGACTTCAAAGGCCTCCTTACTTGAGAGCACACAAACGGTGGAGGACGAGGTAGAAAAAAACCACCGCTTCCTGCTATGTTTAAACCACTCGTTGCTAGGTTACCAATTCCTACCTGTTACTTCACTTGAAACTGATGAAAAGTAGGGAATTTCAGCCAAGACTGCCTGGAAGAAAAACATTTTTATTTCCAAAAGCAGAGCATAGACTAACAGAAACCTTAAACGTGGTAAATGTGATTTGCGGAGATTCCACTGAGATTCCGCAATCAACAGCCATTTAGGATAAACGGATGCTGTGTATCCAAGACAGACTAAAACGACGACAGGGAATTCACAGCTCTGTGTGGCCTTTTATATTTCCACAGCGTTTTGTTTTAATGTGGTTTTGTGGACACCTCAGGATCAGCTAACTTGTGTCATAAGAACAACAGCTAAGATGGCAGTGTTGTGAGAATTCAGATAATGGATGGGGCACTTCACATTTTCACCCTCTAAAGCTGCCTTCTCACTTCACTGAAGACTGAATGGAAAAGGATTTAACTTCTGTTGGAGTGAATTTGTTGGGTTCGGGGAATATTAGCGAAGGGCTTCTAAAGTGGTGCATCTGCCTCACATCTGTTAACCTCGGAAATAATTCGCTGTCGGTTTCCTCGTATCAGAACAGCTGCCAGCGAACAACTCGAGAGCATTTGCGGCTTTTGAAACTGACTAATACACTGCCTCTTGGCCCGCTGTCGACCTTAATTCACATGCCGAGCTTTGGCGGTTGTCGCGCGCAAGTTCGCTCATCGGCAAATTACAAACCTGACCGTTTTTTTTGGTCGGTGCACTCCGACGTTCCGAATGCACATCTTACTTTTGCACAAATTTTGCCATTTAGACACACTCCAGTCTCCCTCTCTTTCTCCAAAACTCAAGATAAGTCGCTCATACCAGATGGCACATGGAGTCAGTGACATTTCTCTGTTCGTTTCCCATGTAGCCAATCCCTAAAGGGAGGTTTTACAGATAGAGCTTCATGCACCCGTGGGTCGAGGAGCTTCATCTCGCCACAATGCCCATGACAGGATTAGAAAATAAGTGCCAGCACTGATAAACTGAGGGAAAGAGGCTCACATTATGGTCAGACAGAGCTCTGGAGCGACATACAAGAAGCACTTTAGGGATCAGAACTTCAAAATTCCAAACCGTACAGAATTTTTAACACAATAAAAGGCTTTGCGGGAGTTGACATGCGCAACATTAAAAAATGCTCAGTGTCAACGTTTCAATTGGACTGCCCTTATTTTTCTTTACTTTTTTCTTTTTTTACTGCCTGATCCACTGGGCAGCTTGTAAAATAAAATATTTCAAATTTTCTTTTTTTTAAATATTTAGCTGTAGGGCCATTTCTTAGTATGTTTTCATACAGAGAAAGGACACAATACATGCACTGTAATCTCAAATAACGACAGCTACTGTAAAAATACAGAATGTTACTGTATTCATATATATTTTCCTGTATAGTTTTTACTATAGTTTTACAGTAAACTCTTGTGTATATCATAATTTCAGTATTTTACTGGCAACCTGAGTTTCCAGTAAATTACTGTAAAATGTGTAGCCTACAACATTGTATTGTAATTATTGCAGTATGTAGCTGTGAACATAATAGGCCTACTGCTTTCTACTGTAATTCCTACAGTATCTTACTTTTACAGTATACTTAACAACAAATCAGTATTCAGTGCATTTGAAGTAACTTACAAATGACTTACAATGCACTGCAAACTGATTTGTACATAACTATAAATGTAAACGCATCAAACATACAGTAGAAATGACAGTAGAACAGTATACAATAAACTTTAACTGTACTACATCAATTAAAGAAAGTTTTTTTAATTCAGAAAATTCTCAGAAAATGATACACTTATGTACAGGAGCACATTATAATAAGTTTTAAATAGTAGAAAAATATATTCTCAATCTCACAGAAATTTCACAGTCACACATAACTGTCCTTGACAGTTTAAATAAAGAAAATAGTCAATGATGAGCCCATGACAACTTTCCAATACTGCTGAACACAGGGAAATAAAATAAATAAACCTCTCACAGCAGAGACCTTACAGCTAAATGTCAGGGTCTGCAAAATGTTCATTAAAATTATGAACTTATGTACAGGAGCACATAACGTCTTCACAATGCTGCTGATAGCAAAATAAATAAACAAATAAATAAACAAATCTCACAGCAGAGAACCACAGCTAAATGCCAGGGCCTGTTTGCTAAATATTCAGTTATATCAAACCAAGTGATCTCACAAATGTCAGTTCCAATTCTATCACAAATAATAGTCCTAAACTGTTTAAATGAAGAACATTTTCTGAAAACATGATGAACTTACGTACGGGAACACATTAAATAGAAACTGCACCTGTTTGCTCTGACTGGTGTTTATCACAGAAAAAGTACACAATTGAGTCACAGTGAATAAGGAACACCTTGATCCTACCGACTTGTAAACTCTCATCATTTTCAGCAAGTAAAACCACCATGCCCTTGTACTTTGTATTTGATTTCATTGGCAGTCGCAGTAGTTCCAAACTCAAGACCAAAACCGTCAACTGACCCCTTGATCCGCTCATTGTAGTCATCAACATAAAACTCAGTTCCCTTTTCAGCTTGCACACACCGACTGAATAAATTGCCAGCACTAAATAAGCCTGCAAAAGCTGGTGTCTCTCAGCCAATGTGCTACAGAAGTTCTTAAAGCTGCGCAACTTTCTTTCACTGTTTAAAATAAGTGTGCTAACTTTCAAACCTTAGGGTCCAAAAACGATTGAGTGGCCTGAACTGCATTATGAGCTCTGGGTAATGACAGCGATAGTGCTGCTTAGATATGAGAGGGTGATTTGGAAATGTCACGGTCCTAAAATTCACATATTCTTCTATGAGAACTTTCAGATAAGTCACTTGATCTTCTGTTTTTGCCGGTGCACAGACTAGTTCCACTATCTGTCTGAGCAACAAAACCAGCTGCCACGCTGCACTATCATTTGGATTTTTTATTCTGTCCCCAATCAAAATTGGCGGTAATCTCAAGAGGGGCCAGTTTTGGGCAGCATGACCACTTCGGTTTTCACTGTCTGATGCAATCAGAGCAGGTTTATCATCAGTGTCATTTCCCAAGTATTTGAATTGAGAAACGCAGCGATTCAGTTCTAAATAAGTAAAATGCTTCTCTTGCCTTGCCAAGTGATTCATAAACAACGCGAGGCCAGAAACAGTGCCCTTAAAGAGGTCATGGCCAAGGCACGGAAGCAACCCCTGTTGACAAACATGAAATTTTTCAGCTCATTGAAATGGGAATTTTACACCACACACAAGATGAAGGTAGCCAAATCCTGGAATTGTTTTCATAGGAGCGTTTAGTTCTTGTAGAACCACAGAAGTGTGGTATGTCCTGAAATGTTCCTCTGTCTATGTCACGATACCTGCAGAAATGCCTGCTCCTGCTGAAATGTTCCTTCCAAACCCTCCAATATTGTGTGACCCCCTGATTATCACCAGTCACGGAACACAGAACAGCTTTAAGGACTCGTCCATCAAAACTACATCACTCTCTTCAAGATCCTTAATGATAATTTGCCAATGATTTGAGAACCAGATAAAGACCAACATATTTAAAATCTTGTTCTTTACATAGATTAACACATTGCACATGGTCTATATTGGATCAATTATGAGGGAGAATGCCAGCCAAAGTGAGATAGATAGCAAGTATTGTATGCTTCTTCTTCCCTGACAACCTTGAAGGAAATCCTGATACAAGATCAAGCCCAGGGATGAAGCCTCGTCTGGGAAAAAGGGACTTGCTAAAAATATCTCTCCATCTCTCAAATCTTCAAGTAAACCCTCTGCTCGAGTTTGAGAGTGCACCCTCTCATACTGGTCTCTCACAGATTCACACTGAAGAAGTGCAGTGACTGTGTTCTTTATAGGAACAGACTGGGCAAAGCACTCTTTACCTGAATTGTTATTGCCAAGATACAGAGGTACAGGGTCCACATAATTGAAATCAGATTTAAAGATAGTCGTTCCTCTCTGATCTGTTTTCAAAACTCAACTATTAGAAGTCTTGAGGAGATCCTTTTTTTCAAATCATCAATTGCATCATTAATTGTCATCTCCGGCATTAGAGGCAAAGTCAGCCTTTCAGGGAGCTTAGAAAGTAAATGCGATGGCCCAACATCACATATCTCTTGAAATTGAAATTCTTCTATTACAGTTTTGAATAGTAGGCTGGTAACAACAGTTTTGCTTGCAACTTTAAATAAACACGTGTCAAATTTCTCAAGAAGAGAGAATGATCTGCATTACCAACAACAGTGTCTTCAGAATGTTTAGAACTCACAATCTCAGGTATCGATACAGAAGCAGGGTGACTGACAACTTCAATTTGTCTATCCAACACTGTGTCAATTAGATGGTTAACAGAACAATTTGTTTGCTTTATACACGCGTGATCCAAATGTGGACTTCACTCTGAAGTTCTTGTCACATCCTCTGAGTGGACATGCTATTTCCTGACCCTGTTGCATACAACTTCAAATGAGATAAAAAATGTGTTACATGCCCACATCTAATTTCACAATGAGCCACTTGGAATATTAATGCTGTATCATCACAATGTTGAAATTGAGACTCTTTTGCAGACCTTTGGTAGGTTTTGTGGTCTCTGTACAAGTGTTATTTAAATGCTGTGATTTTTTTTTTAAGCCCATGGACAATCTGGTACACCACATTTAACCCTCTAACAATATAGTTTTTGATTTAACTTAGTTTTTCATGTTTTATTTTATTTTTGTAAAAGGATAATAAACTGGCCATCAGAACTCTGTTTTTGGCTAGTCTTTCATCCACTGACCACCTGCCATGTTGGCCACCCCTGCCACCTTGCAACACATACCTGCACTGTATCATACAGGACAAGTGCAATTTTGAGAAATAACTGAACAATTAATCCAATGAGCACACAATTTCTATGAATGCATGTTATCTAGCTTGTAACGTGCACAAGTTCAACAAAGCTAGCTAGATCTTCTCGAATATCTATCTTCTCGAACCTAAGCAAGCAATTGTAATTCAATTCAATTGTAATTCAATTCAACAGTTCAGATTGACAAAATATAATGGCCTTTTAAAGTACTTAAGCCAGCTATTTAAGTTACTTAACACTGCTGAGATAATACTTTATCTAAACAAAAATGTTTTCAGCCTTGCAAAATGGAAAGATTTGATGTGTGGTCAAGGAAGTTTTCCAGGTTTCTAAAAACATTGTAACTAGGCTATTTTAATTAAGAGACAATGATCAAAAAAAATTATTCCGTTATACTTTTTTTGTGCTTTTGTTGTGTAATTGTATATAATTAAATTGAAATGTGTACATTTTCAACCAAGGAGGCAGAATTTCAATAAATTGACCCCTTTGTTTGGAGTTTGGTGTGTGACAGAAATACAGGAGTTCCAAATAACAGCTTGTTATCAGAGATGAAGCAGGTTCCCCTGGAGAAACCAAACACTTTGGAAACAGATGGAAGCTTGCCCAAATTTGAACCTGACTATACTTTTAATGAGGAAAGGATTGATGATGAGGTGTCTGAAGAGGCTGAAGCCCTGCCACTGACTCCCAGTTCCCCGTGTGTGCTCCAAGTGCTGCACGATGCCCACCCAGCGAGAGCGAGGAATAGAGTTTGTGCCTCAAGGAGCTGCCATTTTATGATTGCAGGGAGTGATGACTGGCTTTAATCATTTTTATTGCGTCAAGACTCTCCAGTTTGCTGTCTTGCAGTTAATGGAAAGCAGTTTGTCTAAGTTGCTACCAAAGGACAAAGATTGGTAGAATTCATCCTATAGCTGAGATAGCAGGCTCAATCCTCATTTACAATTGCAACATAGTTACAATTTACAATTTTACAATTCAGTTATTTGGCTAGGGTAATAGGCTAGAGTCTAAGTTTGTACCACAATACCTGGAAGAGAAAACCTTCTTTTCTTTTTTCTTCAATTGAGGTGAACTTGGAAAAGGTAAGTAGGCTACCGGGACTACGGAGAGATGGGACAGCCCAGCTGGCCAGAAGGGGTATGGGGTATAGGATTTGATCAATTGGCTTCTTCCCACCACGGGCTGGGTGGAGGATGACTTGGGTTACCACTGCATTGCGACAGACCTGGGATGGTACAGTGGGAGCTCAAGAGGCACAATTGATGTCCAAATTGGGGACACATTTTTTGTAAAAGGCAGATGAATATCAAACTAAATCCATAGATACAGGTAACTGCCAACATAAAGAAACAACAACAAATGTCTTAATAGGGCATTGGGCCACCACGAGCTGCAGGAACAGCTTCAATGTGTCTTGGCATAGATTCTATATTCTATTCTGGAACTCTATTGGAGGGATGCAACACTATTCTTCCACAAGAAATCCCATCATTTGTTGTTTTGTTGATGGCGGTGGAAAATGCTGTCTCAGGCGCCGCTCCAGAATCTCCCATTAGTGTTCAATTAGGTTGAGAACTGCTGACTGAGACGGCCATGGCATATGGTTTACATCGTTTTAATGTTAATCAAACCATTCAGTTACCATTTATGCCCTGTGGATGGGGGCATTGTCATCCTGGAAGAGACCACTCTCATCAGGATAGAAATGCTCCACTATAGAATGAAGGTGATCACTCAGAATGGCTGTGCATTTACCTTGCCCTCTAAGGGGTTAAGCTAAGATGGACCGAAATCATGGCAGGAAAATGCACCCCACACCATAGCAGAGCCGCCAGAATCATTAATTTACTCAAGTGTTTCCTTTATTTTGGCAATTACAGTATATGTAACTACCTTGTTAGCTGTCTTGTTTATTCAACAAGCACCTGAATCACCTTAGCTAAATTTTAAGATGTGTCAACTAAAATGAACAGCAATTGCATACATTTCAAAATGGATCCAAATACCATAGCCTTTAGACAAAACCAGAAACTGACCAAAAAAGGTCACCACAACACATACAGTCCCTCTCTTGCTTCTATTCAGGCCCTGTAATTATTGGGTTACTCATAATACCTTTCAGTACATGTAATTTGGCCAGTTCAACTTGGAGTCAGTGTTAAAAAAACAGCGAACCCCTTCGGGGAGTGCAACTATAATTGGAAAATGATGTTGTTGGTTGGTAGTAACATTTGTAAAGTGATTGTCATAAGCAATGTTCCTTCTCCCAGCTACACACCTTTGTGTTCAACAGCAATGGCAATGAAAAGGCAAGCTGACAAGAAAGGGAGAATGTGTCAGAAAAGATGGAAGTTAAATATTTGTTTGTGAAATGAAGGGAAAATACCTGCCTCATTCTCGAAGACAGTTTAGCAGTGAAGAAAGAATTCAATTTAGCGCAGGACAAAACAATGACAAATATGAAGGATTGCATATGGCAGCAAGGGACGCTGAAAGTGGTTGAACTACATACATATTCCTCCTGCCTGTGTGTGAAATTTTCGCTCCCGTGATTTTGCATTATCCCCATCGTCTGTCACTGTGAGTGCCCATACAATTACAATTAGCAATTTTGTTATTTGGCAGACGTTTTTAACCAAAGCGACTTACATGGCTAGAGATCATCACTGGAGCTATTGAACAGTGAACAGTCCAATCATCATGATTGCCAAAGTTCATGCCACAAAACCTGTAATACAATGGGGAGAGACCCTTGAGTGCAAGCCTCATTCAAATTGGGCGTTATACAAATCAGCCACATGAAAACACATTTCAGTCGGTGCTGCACTTGTTTGTGTCAATGCCGTGCTCTACCCACTGAGCCACACAGAACCGTTTCCTGTGTTCTTTTGAAAATCAACTTCTTTGTCTAGACAACCTAGTTTCCAGCTTTCCAAAGACTTCGTTATTTCATTGTACTTTTTCTTGCAACAGAAACCGATAATAACAAAACAGCTCAGTTAGCCATTTTAATTTGAGCATTCCGAGCATTCTTCAATGTGTTCTATGCTGAATATGTCGATGAGTTATTAAATAGATGTGCGCTGGGTGAGTCGGAGAGCAGAACTCACAGGTTTATGAAGGGACATGGAAAAATCTAGCTTTTCACGTGAAAAGGACAAGACGTATCGCCAGTCTGGAATGAAAACAAGCTGTGCGATATAGGCTTTTAATGTGACGTTATGGCATCTCAACACATTGCACATTGAACCGCAAGGTAGCAAACAAGTGGAAATGCATGGTGCCTTGAACGCATTTGAAGCTGAAATTATGTTTATAGATGAAACACCTGCAGCAAAGGGAACCTCGCCCCCTTTCCCTCCTTGACGGCTCGCTTAAGTGTTCAATTTTTTCCCCCAGAGTGGTGCAAAACTGAACCTGCAGTATGTTAAATTGGCAAAACGCTTTTCTGATTGCAGGGACAGCAGTTCCATTTCCACCTTTCTAGTGTTTCCCCATCCCCTTCGGTGTCGATGTGGACAGTGCTCCAGAGAATTTTCAGATGGAACTGATCAAATTGCAGTGCGATAGTGCACTTAGGGTGAAATTTAATACGCTCGCTCCGGACTCGCACCCTCTCCTCCTCCTCCTCCTCCTCCTCCCGGCGCTCTCTGCATTTGAGAGCACATACCTGCGCAGGCGGCCGATTTAATTTATGTCCTCCCGGTGATCACCACTCCTTGACCAGCGCCTGCACTCCACGCTGAAGATTGCCTCAGCACAATACACGAATTCAAACATTTGACGACCTTATCTTGTGAAAATGGTGGCAGATCTCTGGCTCAGCAAATGAATCTGACCAGAACAACAAACAAGAAAGGTCATTGGCAAGATAGCTAGCGACCTGCATATTTATACAGCTAATAATAATTACGAGCCAGTACATTTTATTGTGTTTGGGCAAACATGTTCATATGCATCAGCTTCACGGTGTGTTTATTTATACAGGGAGGATAGTTAATTATTTGTTTGGCTCAAAAGTTCCAGTGTGGCCCATGGGCCCATAGTTTTACACCGCAGCTCCAAGATTTCCTTGGCTCCGAAACATCCAATATGTGGATTACAAAATATCTTTCCGCAAAGATCCAAAAAGATAAATGGATTTTTGGTGCCCATTAAAATAAATGAGCACTACATCATTGTCAGGCCTTACCCTTTTAGCCAGACCATCATTGCACACATTTTGGGGTCTAAGAAGGAGGGTCATAACAACACGTAATAAATCACCTACTAAACATACACTAAACTGGTGCACCTGCATTAGAGTACATGAATGTAATACTAGCAGGGGCTGATACATTTTTTGGGTTAAGATATGTGTGTGGGGGTTTTTTTTTTTACGTTCTTGGAACAGCCATTCCAAGCCAGTAAGAGATGACCACGGCGACGGGGTTCGATTCCCTGGCCATGCCAGAGTCGGCTCTGGCTGGGAGTGCCACCGGGGGTGGCAATTGGCTGTCCACCCCAGGGAGGGGGGAGGGAAGCCGACAAGATGTTCGCTGCGCACAGAGTGGCTCTGGGGTGCCGGAGTTACGGTTGTCAGCTTGGCGAGTGCCGTCTCGGAGGAGACAATATTTCGCCTTCGTCGCCGCCGGTCACAGGGCTACAGCAGTGAACTATGAGGGAGGGATTGACCTGAAAATAGCGGGTGTAATTGGCTACCAAATTGGGAGGAAAAAAAACTGGATAAAATCTGAAAACTACATTTTAAAAAAAGAAAAGAGATGACCTCACCTCTCCTGTAGTGCAGAAGCTTCTCTCTGTGTCACAAATCCTTGCATCTGGCTTCTGGCTTATTCAAGTTTACAGTGGAGCCAACATCTCTCAGTCTGAATTTCCCAGTACAATATCCCTTGTTCTGAAATCAATAGGCGAGACAAACTTTTAACTGTGGTAGAGCTGTGCTCATTTACATAATTACGGGAACTGGAATTTTTAGCAATCTTAGTAAATTCCCCCCTACATGAGATCTAGAGTGGGGGTTGACCAACCGTGTCCAGGAGAGCCACAGGGCATGCTGGTCATTGTTGTTTCCCAGCAATTATTTGATCAATTACAGCAGTCAATTACACAGCTGACTCACTCCACCTGGTTCCTTGGGTGTAAACTGGCTTCTGATTTTTAGGTTAAAACAAAAAACCTGCATACCCTGTGGATCTCTAGCACCAGGCTTAGCCACCCCTGACCTAGAGGAAGAGCTGTTTTCATTTCCTTCCATAGTTTAGTTTAGTTATTATATTGGGGGACAGCTTGTTCATTATCATCAGTAACATGCGAACCACTCATGCTATAACAAAATCTGTTGACGGCATCGGTGCAGCTGAGTGCCATTATTAAACCCTTCTACATTCATGTGCAGCTGAGATCAGCCAAAGAAAGCTGATAAAAAATGATGTATGCTAATTTGTAAGTTTCAGCCACTGACATTATATAAACCACTGTTCAAAAGTGCAGCTGGAGTGTCCTAATCCTATTTTACTCAGGCAGGCATCAGGATAGTCCCTGCATGGACTGTGACCCTTCTTGTTATTGGTTACTGCTGGGCAAAGCCTGCCTTTGAGGGGCCTAAACAAGCTGCTATTGGCTATAGGGATGGGCGTTTCGGCTCTTTTGAGTGAGCCAGTTCATTTGGCTCCGTTCACCAAAAAGACCCGATTCGGTTGGCTCTTCGTTTAGTAATATTTCAGTTTTTTCTAAATCAACCCAGCTATAAAAATAATTACTTCTGACTGGCTCTTATGCACATCAAATCACTCTAATCAGGTCATTCATGTTTCCTGGAATTAAGAATAAAATGCATGTGTTTATTTTGGGACGGCATGGTTTAAATTACTCAATTTTTTCAGACTACTAACAAGTTACGTGATTGCCATGAAAGGAAAGGCATATATTTATTCGAAACGGTAGTTCAAATTGTTTATTGGTGTGTGTAAATAGGCTGTCTGATACGCAGTTATAAAGTGTGGTTCTTGCTGAGAGAAGTCAGTGGCAATGCACGGTGATGAACACGCCGCAGCTCGCTTCCTGTCTGTCTCGTGTTTCCAGTGTGGATACGATCCATCACATTGATTGGGCTTAAATAGGTGAAAAAGACGTTGGATCTGCTGTCATGCCCGTCAGTCACTGAAACAGTTCAACGGGAAGGCAAAGTGGGCGGAGAATCATTGAGCAGCGCAAAAAAAGCAATGTGTCAATCTGGGAGCTGAATGAACGGCCCTTTCACTGAGGCAACTCTGTTCCCTACGTTCTCTAAAAATAGCCCTTCGTTTGCGAACGACCCATCACTAATTGGCTATTGCCTGGCCCCAGGAGCCTTTGTTTATTCACAGAATTCTGGAGTTCTGCTGACCTGCCCAGCATGGAAGAACACAGACTCTCTCCTCAAGCCCACCACCACCACCACCACAGTATGTAAATGAGAAAAGAAAATACAAGCTCAACACTTCTTTCAGCGTATGCATGAATGACAAGTAGGGTACACTATGCACATGTGTGTGTATCAACAGTCTGTGGTAGGATAACGGTAGCTTTTTTAGCTACAATAAAACATTGTGTTGGACTGTGTGGTCTCTGTCCAGTCTCGTATCAGAGTGCCAAGTTGGCTGACATCTAGCAGCAAAAGTAAAGAGATTCAAGGTTGGGTGGATTCGCCAATTATGAGGAAGACTAAGGAGTCTCTAAGGGTCCTTTGGTACCTGGTGATTTTGCACACAGTAGCAGCATATGAATATATTCATATTGTGAAATAATAGCAGCCAGGATCGGTCCCCACGTGAGAGTGCAGTATGCAACAACAATATGCTCATGAGCTTGAAATGTATCACTGATGACCTCAGTCCTACTAACATCTTACCTACAGAGTAATGCAACAATACACCCAATATAGACCATGGGTCAAAAACACAGCAATACTATAGATATATGTCCAAGAAATTCACAAATGGATTGGCACATTAACAGTAATTTACTAAATGATTTCAATTTTAAAATACATTTAAGGTTAACAAGCTAGCGTTGAGTTCTAAGCATGGAACTTCAGAGCAGAATACATCGTATCTCTGATGTGAGTCGTAACTGCATGACTGCTGTATAGTTCGGGAGTTTTGAACTGCCACCAGTTCAGCCAATATGATTTCATATTGTCTGGCCATGGGCTCAGAATGGCAACTTTTATTAAATAAATTGAGATCAGAAATCGTTTGTACCAGCAAGCATTTATCTAGCAAACCGCACTGACCGGGTTATTAAAGAAATGGTCTGGGATCTACGATCAATTAGAGACGGATCTACTGTACCAGTTGCAAGTACAGTTTTGTGTATTATTAATAGTAACTAAATTTTTAAGTGGAGATGGGGTTAGTAGGGAGTGTGGCGGATTAGCAGGTCTAATATGTCTCACACACATATGCCACACTTCTGTATTTTCTTTTTTGGCATGAAGGTGTGACATCGGTGTGATTTCCTTTGTAGACAGTGTAGTCACCAGTTTTCTTTCATTTCATGTCTTGCAGATTCATTGGGTATTTAATTTAACATTGTAATATTCTCCGCCTTACTCAAATGAGTAATTCTGGACTTGTGTTTGATGTAGTTCAAAATCATTGTATTCTACTTGTCTCATGCATTGTATGCTTTCCTGGATACAAGCACCTACTAAATTAAAATATGAAAGTGAAGCTTACCTAAAAATACCAAATGCAAGCATAAGCTGCATTAGGGCTGATGCAGTATTTGCAATGTATTATCGTGAATGTGAAAGACAGAATATGCCTGTATTGAAATGATGTAATCAGTTCTACAGACTATTTTAAATGATTAATTCCCACCTGGTTCATAATTCCTATGATTCACAGTTTAATCCCAATAGAGATGTAAGTGGGCAGTTGATAACATGACTGATACCTTTCAATCTGAAACAAAATGTTTCAGCTTGGTGTCTGTTTCTGTACAAGACACGGTGAATTATTTCGGTTATCACATTGTTGTTGTTGTTGTTTTTTTGTTTTAGTGAGTCATTCTGGTGATCTGTTCATTTAAAGAGGGGGGTGGGGAGGGTTGTTTGAGTGATGCATTAATCTAGCAGCTATTATCTTCCTTTTACAGTGGCAAGGTAGCGACATACTGTGTGGGAAATAGAGACACATGTCCTGCTGAAGTTCTTCATACATTATTCATACTCCCTGCAGCCAATATAAAGGGATTGTTATATTTTAATATTTATATATTTAGGAGGGTTGCTTTAGACTGTAGTGGTGCTTATTCACCATTTCTGTTCAGCACTTAACTGTACCATAAAACACAAAACCGTCCTGGTGTTATGCTAAGCTATGAAGCAGTGGCGTTGGTAGTGGGGGGTCATAAACTGAGTGAGCCTAGTCTTTAGCTTGATTAAGATTGATTAGATCAGTTAATTCATTGTTGTAGAGGCCTAGAACACTTAATTTGTTGGACAATTAATTAAGTGAAATCGAGTTAAGGGATAAATCTGTATTATGAAAAAAAATTGAAGCCCGTTTCCATCCTTTTATGAGGGTAAACTGTGATGATCTGGACAAGGACCCAAACGCAGACCAGGATATTGCAGAAAAAGAATGTTATTTAATCAGTCCAAGTTCAAAGCCAGTAATCAGAATCCAAGAAAGTACAAAAACAAAATCCAAAAGAGTAGTCGAGGGGCAGTCAAAAGATCAAAAACCAAACAGGCAGAAGGGAAAACAAATCAGAATCGGTGGGCAAAACTCAAACTTGATCAACATTCTGACAAAGTCAGAGTGCAAACTAGGGGCTTAAATACAAACGGGGAAGATAACACAAGAGGAATCAGGTGTGACTGGGAGGGGAAAGGGGCGAGAACACAGGTGAGAACAATCAGGACCACTCATACAATAACAAGGGGAGACGAAAGACATGGACTGGAAAGCACATGGACACAATAATAACAAACAACCTGGGAAAAGCAGGTAGACACGTGTACAGCTCAGAGGGGAGGAGCGCATAGGTGGAAACGCGTGCAGAGAATGCGACAGAAAGACAGAAAGCAACAGGGATAGGAAAACGGGAGGGAGAATGACAGCTGCAGATAGAAACACAAGATAATCAGTAATTAGTAAATGTTAGTAACGCACCCAAAATCCCTAACGTTAGTAGATTAGTTGGTTAGTACTATATACACGTAACTAATATGTACAGATAAAAAGAAAGAAAGAAAGAAGTAAACGAGATACGAAATAAGGCAGAAACCCGTATAGCCGAAATCACCCGAATAGTGCAACGACAAAGACAGGGAGTGGATTCTCGGATAACAAGGAACACAGTCAGACGGGGGAACTAACGTGAAAAATAAACGAACACGGAGAAAATAATAAAATACAAAAACAAGCAGAACACATAAATACAGAACATAACATAAACGCTACAGAGATATTCTAATCTTGATCAGTATCAATCTTGATCAGTATCAACCTAACAGTTCAGTCAGTTTACTTAATCATGCATGCGCTTCTTAGCAAAAATATGTAATTTACCCAATAAGAGTGTTTTCATTTACAGGACAATGTACTGGGTAGGAAAAACTGCATTTATAAAAGGCCCAAGCCACACCTGACACATTGAAGACAATCTAATCACATTGGCCAATTTAAGCCTCAGACGCAGGTTGCTAAGATCGGTTAGGCAACACATATATCCCATATGCCCTGCAAACCCATTGCTTGGCAGATGGCATACTGGTTAAAATGTCAGTGACCATGCATGAAGTAAATGTACGTGTTGCTAGCCAACTACTACCAATCATTTTAGTCTAGCAAGCTAGCTAGGCATTATACTTGCTTTATTACTTTCCTTCTGTGCACGTATGTATGTTATTATTGTTTCTATTGCTCCTTGTGAAATGTTTCCCCTTTTCCCATGTTTGATAAGCACTACAAATATTACACATTGTTGTTGTTGCTGATAATAACAATGATAATAATAATGTATTTCTTCCTAGCCCTAACTAGCCACCAGTGTCAAGTTAATTGAAAACAAGGTGCATAGCAATTATGTATACATTACATTTGTACTGTGTAATTTGTGCTTGTGAGCTTTTATTATTGTTATAGTTTTTTTTTAAATTAAGCAACATTAGTTCTAGGACTTGAAAAGTGCTTAAAGCACTTTTATCCTGTATTTTCTGGTACAAGAATGACATGGAGGGGGTTGAAGTATGGGACTGACTTCTTGCCATGGATGCGGCATCTGGGCCTGAAGATTGGATTTACCCTCTGGGAAAATGGACTACACTGAAGTCCAATTTACCAGACTCTGATGTACTTGTGTATGTGTCAATGAACATTGTGCACTGTGTGTAACAGTGTAATTGGCATCCTAAACTAGAATATTGCTTCAGTAAAGACTTATGGTAATGGGTGCTGCATATTTGAACAAAGGTGTTGAGAAATATTCTTTCTAGCACTCGCAATCGTACGATAACAACGCTGATACTGCTGACACATTCGGATTGAGTGTTTCTAACCGACTTCTGTAAAAAGCTATATGTAGCATATACATATTGAATACAGTGAGACTGAAACTTACCTGTCATTGTCTTAGTCCCCCTGGTGATAAACCTGAACATCTGAAACCTGTGTGTGCAGTCATTTGTGGTGTGAGGTACTCTCTGAAAACAGCAAAGCAAGAGGGTGCACAGACACTAACTCAAAGGGAAAGGATATTCTGCAGACTTTGACATTGTGCTCAGTCAAGTAAGGCTCCATTGTCTGATTCCAGTTCATTTGATTTCATCTGACAAGCCGGATTTAATAACACTATCCAGAGTGTCTGTTCCGTTCACACCTATGAAAGGGGACATGCCCTTGAGAGCAGACTTTAAATGAAGGCAAAAAAGAGGGCCTCAGCGGCACTGCAGACCCGCGACGGACGACACACGAGCTGGAGCTGCCTGTCATCGATTCATACAGAAACGCAGCAGTGTAGATTTTTGCTTTTTATGTGGCTCTACAGAGGAAAAAGCTGTTGTGGTGTTGCCTATTAAAGTCTGACTCCGTCCCTTCTGAGTTATACACCTCAGAGGTGGATCAAGGATGTCCTCCAATCAAGGGGCACCAGCTAGCGAATTAACATCAGCAATTAATAATCATTTTGGAGGAACCTACCAATGCTTTTCGTTTGAGTTCATTTTAATCAACAAAGCCCACGTACCAGAATAGAGAGACAACTTTGTAACACATTTATATACAAATATATATTTTTTAAATCCATTCTGGATAGAGGATATATTTAGCTCAAACACAATGGTTATCTTATACTGAAGTCTTTTGCTATCTGCAGTTGTTTTACTGAGTCTGTATGGTTTGTTGCTGAAGGCTGTTAAGCTCTGCTAGGGGTGTTCTTTGTCCGGTGTGAAACGTCTGACCGTTTGGCAGGATAATGTACTTCGGCTCTACGGTGAAACTGAGGGAACTCCCGGCTCGGTCCTTCTTTCTGGTTTTCTTTCCAGCAAAGGCCTGCTGGTTTAGTTTTCTCATCATAACCAAAGTCTTGACTTCAGGCTTATTAGGAATGGTGGGGAGGTGCTTCTGTGTCGCTCAGTAGGTACAGCATGGCACTTATAATGCTTAAGCCGTAGGTTTCCCATTGGGACCACATACACTAAAAATTTTATGCATTCATTACTGTAAGTTGCTTTGGATAAAAGCGTCTGCTAAATGGCATATTTTATATTATCTTCCAGCGCAAGTACTGGAGTGAAAAGTGGAGAGTTTTACTTTGTTGCAAAGGACCAGGACCTGGGAATCTGATCTGATCCTGATCTCACTACTTTACAATTTCCTGTGTGCTGGGACCATATATCCTTCTGATCATTCAGTGCTGATTGGCTCAGGATGAGCATGAAGTCCATCCCACATTCAAAGCTGTTGGAGCTGTTGGTCAGCTCTGGTGGAACACATAAGAGATTATTGTGAGGTACGGGATAAGGACCCAGACGCAGATCAGGATTTGGCAAAGAATCGTTTAATATCAGGCAAGGATCAAAACCAGTAGTCAGGGTAACGGAGGTACAAAATCACGAAGCAAAGAGAAGTCACAAAACAATCCAAAAGTCAAAACCGGGAAACAGATAAGGCAAACAAACAAAATCGGCAGGCAAACTCGAAGTGAAAACAGAAGGGGTGTCTAAGGAAATGCTACAGACTCTGGCTTACAAGAAATCGGCTCAGGGAATGAAGATCAACGTTCTGACGGGGAATGAACATGAACACGGAACTTAAATACAAATAGGGCAGGAAAACACAAAAGTAATCAGGTGTGACTGGGAGGAGAGAGGGGTAGGAACACAGGTGAAAACAATGGGAATCGTTAATCCAATAACGAGGGGAAACGAAAGACACGGACTGGGGATAACACAAACACATAGGCAATAAACGACCTGGAAGAACAGGCAGACACGTGCATAGTTAGAAGGGGAGGAACGCATCTAGAAATCTGCGTGCGAATGAAGTGAAAAGTGAGAAGCGTACAGGGATAGGACAACGAGAGAGAATGACAGCGATAGTTAGAAGCGTGAGATAATTAGTGATTAGTAGTGTTAGTAACTTAATCTAAATCCCTAATGTTAGTAGTTAAGTTGGTTAGTACTATATACATCTAACTAATATATACAAAGTGTAATTAGAAAGTAAGAAGGAAGTAAAACGAGATAATAAGCTAAGACGGAAAAAACAAAACAGAATTTCCCAAAGTGCATGACAAGACAAGGAGTGGATCTCGAGTAAACAGGAACGATGACAGATGGGGAACAGAACGTGACAGAATGATGAATAATGAATCATGAAAAATAAACAAAGTACAAAAACAACAGAACAGACATGCAGAAACATAACAATTATGGGTCTCCTCAGTTGTAGGTTGATTTCCGGTCTTTCCCTCAAAAAAGATGTGTCGCATTGCAGAAGGGTAATACAGTAAAGCTCCACTCCCCTGTGCTGATGGCATAAGGTAAAGATACTCGGTGAGATACATTTGAAAAATGTTCAAACATTGTTCATCAATCAATGGAGTGTATGCTACAAAAGCGAATGCTACAGAGGTAAAACACGTTAAGTGGAAACGCCGTTAGCACACTTAAATGAAATAAAAAATATAGTGCATAAGTGTATGTACTTTGTAGCTCTTTGAACATGAGGCGTTGTTTACCCAGATATGCTGGTGCTTGTGCTTAGATTATAACTAGAGGAGGCTTTGTCACTTACATCTCTTCTACCAAGGCTTGACAAATACTGTGATGCAGTTCTGCTGATGGGTTGGGTAAATGTTTTACCCATACCTATCTGGGCCTTGAATGCTATGCTGAGGATGAAATGTGACATATTCATACTTTAAGTGCTTTTTATTTGTTATTCAGATTGACTAGCGGTTCATTTACGGTGACACGCACCCTCATTGAATTTTTTGTACAGATTGTTAGCTGTTAGCATGGAGTACATATGGCAAACATTTATTTTTTCTATTTGTTTATTTTTTGCAAAAATATCGCATAAGGAGGAGCAATTCCTCCAGGCCTCTCCCCCGCCCGTGTCTGCCCAGACAGACCGACAGCATGGCGATCGAACCACATTACAGAACCAGCCAGCTCATCGCCTTTAAGAGTTTCACAAAAGCCTCCGAAACAATTCATCTTGATAAAACCGAGGCCCTCCACAGACCCTCCGTTTGGCTCTTTTTAATTCGGCTGCGGGGGACGGCGCACACTGTGAATGATTAGCCCTGCGCTTGCACGTCGTTTCCCTTCCTGGGATCCACTTGGGTAATTATCTCCCTCTTAAAGAGCAAAGGTGGAGGAGGACAGGAGAAAGAGCTGACCCGCACATCTCACCACACCGCGCCGAGGGAGCGGGGCTGCGCACCGAATCCGCCGTCACTTGATCGGTAGCTTGTTAGGGCTAATTAGTCAACGGTCGATGGCGCCCGTGTAGGTAGCAGCTCTTCAGACTTAAGGGCTGCGGCATTAACAAACTCCCGCTTTTTCATCCAGGAGTCCCGCCAGGGAGACCGCAGCTTCAGACGAGAACGACGGCGTTGGTGCCGTCCCAGCGCGCACCACTTTGAAAATGACACCCCACCCCCAACTTAACCTCACAAAAAGTGTGTGCCCAACTAGGGTACATTGAACCTTTTTCAAAAGCAGACAATTTGATTATCTGAAATTATTTGATTTCGAGGTGGGGTGCTAATTAAAGATCATAGTTGATCAATCTGTCTCCAAGAAATGTCTATCAACAGGGAGGGGAATCTAATCATTCAAAAGATTTGGGTTTTCAGCGCACAAATGAATGCTCAGTGAATTTAATTTGCATCAATCATATAAGCTTTCAAGAAGTTTAATCCCAATAACCTTTTAGGGCAGTTTTTGTGCAATATCGTAGGCGTGGAATGAGTCTAAGATCATTATGTAGTGACTCACTGATACTACAAAGGCTGCCTCAATGTGAATTAATTTAGGGGCCATCTCCAAAAGAGCAAAAATAAGTACTTCATGTGAAAATTGTGCAAAACAAAACAAGGTAAGGGTGTCCTTTAAGGACTTGCATCATCATTCAAGGACCTTCATTATAACAGTTGATTTTGCGATTAAAAAATAAATCCAGCTTAGAACAAAAACAAAAAGGAAAAAAAAGCTTTCGCTTGGGTCAAACTTTTTCAGTTAAAAGAAAATTCAGACTTCGAGGGGTTTTTCTTTCCTTTTTTTTTACTTTAAAAAACTTTCAAAATGTCAAAGAAACCCACCGATGCTTAAAGAATGATGAAATCACAAGTCGTGCAAAGGCAACATTCAGGCAAAGCATGAATGTTGAAAATTTCATAAGACCACTGACTTGAACGATTCTTTATGAAAGGTATCAATTATCTACCCTACCATGTGTAGGTGTGATTCCTTTGCAGCTTCACACTAGGGTGTCCATTTCTTGAGGACTGAAAGATTTCTCTTTTTCTGTTCACTGGAGCCCTTCCTTACATTGTGAAATCAGTTGGTTATTTGATTGAACTACTTTGCCTGATTCTGAAAAAAAAGATTCATTTAAAGACACTCAGGCACAGATTCAATCTCACAATACCCTCTGTTCTTAACTTTGAGTCATTTATTTAAACAAAAAGGGCCTATGAGCTTGGCATGCAATTAAATTAAATGTTTAGACAGAATACAACTTAAATCTGTTGCTTTAATGAGTTACTCAAGGTTAAAAACAAAGTATGATGAAATTGGAATGAATAATTTTGGTTAGCATTGTGCTTTGCTCACAATCATTGCATCTACTCCTAGCTTTTAAATTCTCTCATTGACAAAGTAGGGTATTTTTACTAATTAAATGCACAGATCTCTTTGTTGTGTTGTTTGGTTGTATGTATTTTGTCACACAAAGTATAGGAATTCTAGCTGAGAAATGTAATCATGCTAATCCACAAATCTATATAATCAGCTTTGAAACACAGTTTATCCGACTGTAAAAAATTACTAACCTTTCCTTCCCAGTGTTACAGGTATGGTATGCAGCTGCCTGAAATGATGTCTATAGCTGTATTACTGCACTGATCTATTGCACAAACTATGATTGTTCCTACCATGTATTTATGCACATCTTGTAAGTCGCTCTGGATAAGAGCGTCTGCTAAATGCTTAAAATGTCAAATGTAAACTTATATCAGAACTCTTCATTGCTATATTTTGTGGTTCTGTGGTACAGTCCCACAGCTGTTACAGACAATGAACCAGAAACTCCATATGCCCTGTCCAACTTAATTAAAATGAGCTTGGTTGACTCAATAAATTATGTAATACATAAAATCCAGTTTAATTCTGGATCAATTTACCATATATAAGAGAATATAAGAGAAACATTAAAATGGCGAGCCTGAGGAACCGAGGAATTGACCCGGATCTGGAGTGACCACCTGGCACGCTCGTTCCTGAGACCTGACCCGTCCCAACTCAGGATTACATTTTACACTCCATTTTACATTTCAGCAGACGCTCTTATCCAGAGCGACTTACAGTTTACATTTTCTTTTCTTTTTTACATACAGTCCATTTATACAGCTGGATATTTTACTGAAGCGATTCAGGTTAAGTACCTTGCTCAAGGGTACAACGGCATTGTCCCTACCTGGGAATCGAACCTGCAACCTTTGCGTTACAAGCCCAGCTCCCTAACCATTACGCTACACTGCCTGCCCCCGAGGATGCCCCCGAACCCCCTCCGTTTTCCTCCCCTTCGCCGGGCCAACCGATCGGGTTCGCTCCGGGCTGCGAGAGGCACGCACGGATCACTTGATCCCCCTCTGTCTTTGTTCTCCCTGAGGTCCTGGTGGTGATCATTAGTCTGAGCGTGTGCAGTCTGGCTGCATTGTAAATGCGCTCTAACTGCCTCCCTGTAGTTGCTGCCACAGATCATTATCATTCAGATGATTAGGGTACTGAGTAACACCTCCCAGGGGCCCTGCAGTAAATTCATTACACCACGGCTCCTGACCCCCCTCATTAGGACAAACGATGTCCAGCACGCAGAGTAATGTGATCTTACCTCGGACTCTGCTTGACCCTGGGCACTGTCCTCTTTCTTTGATGCGAAAACAGTATCGTCTCACCCGAGCGCTTTTTTTTCCCCACTCTGTGGCTTTTTGTCTTATCCGTCTTTGAGAGCACGCTGGAACGAACCCCTGCGGTCCGTAATAGTCTGCAGATTGAGTTTTGAATAGACCTTAAAGTGGTTACTAGAATAGTCATGGGAGTGTAGGATTGATGTAGTTGGTTGATTAATAAAAGGCTTCAGATTGTGAAGGGCGAAAAAGGCATCATAACACCAAACATGAGTGGAGCTACCGTATGCTATGAGTAACTCACTGATTTGAACCCATCATTGTGTGTTGTTGTGAGGAGAGTGAAGTTAGTGATTGACAGCTAATTGTAGCGCAGCCTATTTTTGATGTCATGATGCCTCATTCTCCCATCCCTAGCTTCGGACCTCACACTTAAAATCATCATCGGAGACTAATGAACATCTACTAATACTAGATATACAGGCAACTGCCAAAATAAAAGAAACACCAACAAAGTGGATTAATAAGGTGTTGGGGGGGCCTCCCGCGTGGTCGAGTGGTTACAACGTCCGACGCTGGCCACGGAGACCGGGGTTCAATTCCCCGTCTCGCCAGAGTAGGCTCTGGCCGGGAGTGCCACCAGGGGCGGCGATTGGCTGTCCGCTCCAGGGAGGGGGGAGGGAAGCCGACATGGCGTTCGCTGCGCATAAGAGTGGCCCTGTAGTACCGGGTTACGGTCGACGGCTTGGCGAGTGCCGTCTCAGAAGAGGCGTTACTTCGCCTTCGTCACTACCGGTCGCAGGACTATGGCAGCAAACTCATATTACTAGGGGGGGATTGACAAATTGGGAGAAAATGGGATAAGATCAGAAACAAAAGTTAGAATTCCAGAATCTCCCATAAGTGTTAAATTTAGGTTGAAATGTGATGACTGAGACGGCCATAGCATATGGTTTACAACGTTTTCATGCTGATCAAACCACTCAGTGACCTTTTATGCCCTATGGATGGGGGCATTGTCATCCTGGAAGAGACCACTCTCATCAGGATAGAAATGCTACACCATAGGATGAAGGTGATCACTCAGAATTGCTTTGTATTTATTGGCATTTACCTTGCCAAGGGATTAAGCTAAGGTGGACCTAAACCATGGCAGGAAAATGCACCCCACACCATAGCAGGGCCACCAGAATCCTTCATTTAATCCAGTTGTAATAAATGTGAGATATAATAAAGGGAAAATTGAATGTATCTCAGATTTCTCCTGATGCTGCTACCCTTTGAGTGGCCACTGATGGATATGATATGATATGGATTGACAGGTACACAAACAATGTATATTTTCTTCATTCCACATCACATCATGTGCTACCATGTGCAACGTGACAGAGTGATGTGTCACCATGTTTGTGCGCATCAATCAAACTTGAGAATACAAACAAAAGTCTGCTACTGTAAATGGGGCAGACGGAACCGTTTAAAGCAGCACATTTAGTGGCGTTCAATTATCTGTTATGGAAGACCATTTAAGGGGATAAATTCCCTTCAATAATTCATTGTAGTCAGCCTTAAGAAAAGTCTAAATCTTTTGAGTGCTCCTTTTATTTCAGTAGCACAGTCATATAAGTAATAATAGGCTCTAGGTTGTAGGCAGGCATGCTAATTTCACATCAATACATGCTTTTTTAAAGATCCCCAGAATAATTTTTTTTTATTTTTTCATTAGTTTCAGATTTTTCCCCAGTTTTTCTCCCAATTTGGTGGCCAATTATACCCTCTATTTCCTTCGATTTTACTCTGCATCGGCTCTCCCACCCCATAGGGCAGATAGCCAAATGCTGCCCCCGATCGGCAATCCCGGCCAGGGCTGGAATGGCACAGCCAGGGTTTCAAACCGCAGCTGCAGTGGGCAACTTGCATTCCAGGTGAATGCTTAGACCGTTACGCCACCCGAGGCCCCATTCCCAGAATAATTCATTAACTGTTCCTCGACCAGTATAGCACATGGCTGCGATGCGATTTTATTGTAATGAGAGTCTCTAATTGCAGGTGTTTATATTATTTAAAACCTAGCACCTATTACAGCATACAAATTATGACCACTTAAGGACCATGCCTAATGAGGAAAATGTCCTAATGAGATTTCACACGGTTCATAAAGTTTCACAGGTTTGTTTTTTATCCTTAACGTCTCAGCAGATTGTGCTGAATGAAGTTGCACAGGCAGCAACACAATCAGTGAACATTTTCACAATTTTGTACAAAGACAATGTTCTACCTATGGGTAAAAGCCCATAAAAATGATAATATCTCATGCGATCAGTAATGTCTATGCAAGTACCTCTTGGGGACCCACTGAGTATGCTGGTTTTTGTTACAGCCAATCTCTGACTTGTCAGTACATAGGTCAAGATAATGGTTGAGGTGAATTTCCTGTTTTTCGCAGGTTTTGCATCTCTCAAAACATGGTGAGGTGATCCAATCATACTTGTGTGTCAGAAAGTGTAGGCCATCAAGCTATACATTTTGTTTGGTAATGCTTTATATTAACTCTATCTTCATAAATTATTCATAATGTGTTAATGAGCATTCACAACAAGGTACATTACAATTACATAGGGCATTATGAATGCTTTATGACATGTTTTACTTGTACATTACATTACATGTAATGACGCTGTTATGTAATGATCAACAGAGCCTATTTATGAATGCATACTGAGCTCTTCATGATGCATTCATAAATTCTTATGAATGTATTATGTGTGCACCATTTTTAGGTCTTGAGTCAGACCTATCCCAGGTTGTGACATATTGCATACACACGATTGTAATGAATGCATCACGAAGAGTTCAGTATGCACTCATAAATAGGCTCTTTTTATCATTACATAACAGCATCATTACATGTAATGTAATGTACAAGTAAAACATGTCATAAAGAATTCATAATGCCATATGTAATTGTAATGTACCATTTTTTTTATGTTCATGAATACATTATGAATGCTTTATGGAGATGGAGTTAATGTAAAGCGTAACCTTTTGTTTTTATTAGATCGTGTTGCAACATTTCTTAGGGAGTTGAGAATAGCCCATACATTCACTGAACTACTAGAGCAGAGCAGTGCTTGGAGAGAACTTGCAGTTCTGGAGCAGCTATGAAAGCACAGCACAAATCGAACCACTTTTTTGAACGAACCACATTCTACCACATTCATGCAAGGGATGGCATCAAAGTATGTCGCCGACGTTCATGCCTCTTATGAAGTCTGCTACATTCTCTCCCTCTGTCTAAAGATAGCCCGGCAAGCTGTGTGCGCTGTGTGCATATCAGTTGAGAATGTGGCAAGTCCCGTGTGTAGGCCTACTCTATCCACTTCACCAGTGTCATCTGATCATATCTGAACGGCGTCTCAGTCCGTGTAACCGACCCGTGAGGTATTATCGGCCACCTAATATTAATAATTAATGAGGCTCTTCATTTTGTCTTGCTTTTTTACACACAGAGATTCATGGTCATGAAAAACTGAATGTTTTTCAGCTCGTGTTCGACAAAAAGTTGGCCTTATTATGGCCTAAACAATTTTCTTTCAAGAACTTTCACAATTGCATTTTGTTAAGAGGTTGTTCATGTGAATCACAGTTTGTCAAAGTGCCTACCATTTATACCTACCAGCACTAATACCTCAGAATACAGGAGATTTTGTTTTGTTTTGCGCAAACAAATTTCTCAGAAGTAGATTCATTTTACATTTTAAGCATTTAGCAGACGCTCTTATCCAGAGCGACTTACAATCATAGTTAGCGCACGAGATCAGTGCAGTAATACAGCAATAGACATCATTGCAGGCATCTGCGTACCATGCCTGTAACACTGGGAAGGAAAAGGTTGAACAAGTAAACAGTGGTGATGACAATTTAGCTAGATGGACAGAGTTCAGTGGTAGTGGAGTCTGAACAGGTGGGTTTTGAGTCTCTTGCGGAAGATCGCAAGTGATTCCGTGGTCCTGACCGATTGTGGAAGGTCGTTCCACCAGCAAGGGATCAGGACAGAGAAGAGGCGAGACCACGAGGAGCAGCTGCCAGGCACCTGGAGGGAAGGGGCAGTCAGTTTGCCAGAGGAGGCGGAACGGAGGGGTCTGGCAGGAGTGTAGGGACTGATGAGTGACAGGAGGTATGGGGGAGCAGTGCCTCTGGCTGCTTGAAAAGCAAGCACCAGTGATTTGAATCTGATGTGTGCTGTGATGGGGAGCCAGTGCAGAGAGGAGAGTAGAGGAGTGACGTGGGTGAACTTTGGCTGGTTGAACACCAGACGAGCGGCAGCATTCTGGACTAGTTGCAGTGGCTTGATGGCACAGGCCGGAAGACCTGCCAGCAAGGAATTGCAGTAGTCCAGACCTGAGATCACCAGGGCCTGGACCAGGAGTTGAGTGACCTCTTGGGTGAGGAACGGTCGGATCCTCCGGATCTTGTGGAGGGAGAATCGGCAGGTCCGAATGATCGCTGCAATGTGGCTCGAGAAGCACAGCTGGTTGTCCAGGGTTACTCCAAGACTTCTGATTCCATAGGAATAGATTGGATAGATACCAATACTGGATTTCAAAAAAATGAAACTGGCCTATTCTAAACCGTGGCCAATGATGCATTTAGCCATTGATTTGTTGCACAGCTCATGATAATCATTTGAATTATGTTGTGTGGTAAAATAATTAAAAACAATAGAGAAATGACAATAGGTTAGCAGGTGGGGAAATTGGTCTAAAATATGGTTGACTGCCCGCAAAACATGGAGAGTTAGCAGATATGGGAATAAGGTAGCCAAGTTTTATATTTTATATTTTATATGTGAATGACACTTCTGAACAATGCTTTGAACCATTACAGTACCCTGTACACATCTTGGGCCAAAATACAGAAGCTAAGTGGAGCTGAGCCTGCTTATAACTTAGATGAGAGGCATACTGTGGAAACTAGGTTGCTTATGGCTGGAGATGGTTTTGATGGGAAAATAAAGCCATTCTTCTCTGGGGACCAAGTAAAACCAAAGCCCCAGTACTGTGATGGGGGAATCCTGCAATAGGAGGTTCTGGCTTTCAGATGCGATACTTAATCAAGATCCTGACCCTTTGTGCATTCAAAATCCCACAGCTCTTCTTGGAAGAGAAGGGGCAATAACCCTTGTGTTCGTATCAAATCTTCCAATCTGGCTCTGTCAGTCCTATGGCCTGATGACAACATGTCATCCCCCTCCAAGTGATTGGTTATACAGCCGCTTGCATTCCCTGTCATCCTTGTCACCCCAGACTACCAGATAAAGGTTGTTTGTCAGACAAAGACCATGTATGTGAGTTTTTCGAATATGTCAAAATATATGGCCTTATACAACAAAAATATCTTTCATCAACACTTTTGTTTTTGTAATCATATGCTTATATTTTGTTGTATATTACAAAACATATGTTATGTTAGTAAATTCATTGGTGGAATTTAAGACCAAACCACTGCGTACAGAATATTTCTAAATATTTGGCTAGCATGTAACATTTGGAATTGACCAGACATGTACATTACAATGGTGCACTGTAATGTTCCTCTTTGAGATACCTATTGTGCCTTAAATTAGTATGTGAACATTATGATAGTAAGTAATATTGCTCTTTTAGTGTTATAAGGCTGTATGTGCACATGCTTTGGTAAGTGGCTCGTGAGGATAATTATTGTGTAGTTTTCCATTTTGGCACTGTTACAATACCTATGTTACTGGCTGATTTGTGCCAACAGTATGCACAATGGCCTTTTAAGTAATGCTTTACTGGAGTATCTGTCAAATAAATACCTTTATATAATTTACAAATTTTGTTTGGCCATCTAACCCATGTTCAGAGGTTGAATCCCAATTTACTTTGTGAAACATAATTTTTTGGGACATGTGGGAATGGATCTGAGGCTAAGAGCCAGACTGAGACTGAGACTTCCTTTAAGATGTACTTACTGTTGCCGTATAAACAACAAGGCTTCAGTTTTTTCCCTGGAAATATTCTGTGAACAGCAGTGTATAGCAAAATTAATGAAAAGTGATAACAATGAAATCAAGGCCATTTAAGTTCATACTTGAAAGATCTATTCAATTAAAAAGCTGCACTGGCCAGCATTTTATCCCTCGTTTTTTTGGATTGATTTTTCTTGTCCTACGGCTGGGAGTGAATTTAGTGAAAAATTATTACAGCTGATTTAAGCGTGACGTGCAGCTGCATAACACAGAAAAATAATTCTAAAGAAGTACGCTACAGCGGATAACGTTTCTCCGCAAGGTTTGCATAAGATTATAGTATATGAATATGAAAGGAATACATCATTGTGACATCTTTTATTTATACCATTCAATGTATGGTGATGCGGGTGCACAAAGCTGTATTGCTGTTGAGGGTGATCTTGCACTTCATTAACGTGAGAAACCTCTTTCTTTCGATTCCTTTTGCGAAGTAGCTGCAGACATTGTAAATGTAGATAACTGGCATAAAGGAATTAAACACTCTTATAAAACGGATCATTATGGTCCTGCGCAGAGAAGAAAATTGCCATTAACTTCAAAATAACAAACGGCGAAATGATTGTGAATCCTAGCTGAGATCAGAAATGGAACTCCTGTTGCTTAGTGACCAAATAACTTTGCTAGCGGAAGAATACATCTTTATAGTTTGTTAAAGTTTTATATTTACGTTTGAGTACATATACAGATATCTCAGGATGGATAATTTTTCATAAAATCATGAACATAAGATATGAACTGCCTGAATGGATGAACATATATTTCTTTGGATCCATCCTACTAATCTGACTTAGTGTGACTTTTTCACTTTGTTTTCAACACACAACAATGCTTTGGACATTCATACATAAACTGCAAGATGCTCTGAGTTCTCTGATACTCTCATGGACCAGGACCAACTCTGTTACTTCAAAAATAAAAGCTTTTTATGGACAGCATACATCAAGCTAACTGGAACACCGCTTCTCCCAACATTTTATTTCTTCAAAATGATGTGATAATTTTTTCCAGTGTTCACTATTCATAAATGGACATTTTGTGGAAAAAGACATGGCTTGATTTCAATGTTTTCCTGAAATTTCCTTGAAGGGCAACCAGGGCGGTATTCAGACCTCGATGACTTGTGGATTTGGCTCCAAATTTACTGTGATGCTCCAATATTGAAGAGTGCATGACATAACTAACGTACACATACACTGTAAGAATTACCCGCCACTATTATTTATGGATATGTATGTATGTATGTATGAATGTATATATGCAAATGTAAACAAGTTGAATAATGATGGATTAGATAAGTTTAATAACATAGAGCATTTGGATTGCTGGGGGTGGGGGGTTGAGGAAGTGATTTAAAATGCGAAATGTCATTATTGTTTTTGGATTACTGGAAAAAACAATAAAACATGTTTTTTTTAAAAGAATTACCCGCCACTGTAGTTAATGGTGTCCATATTGTGTTCTCAGAAACATAAACATTACAAACCATAAGTTGAAATGTCAAAAAGGTGTGTTTCCATTTCAGCACATTTTCCAAGTGCTAGCTATAGGGGTACACTGGTGGTGTGTACATCTTGGTGATGCCTGGTGTGTTGAAAGAGATTTGAAGAAGCCACACTAAGTCAGATATAAGAAAATGAAGACAGATCCAAAGAAATAGCACTTTCAGGCGTGTTGTATACCGGGGAATCATTCATTTATTTGCAGGTTTTGTTTAGCGTTCTCTCCCTGTTCCACAGTGGAGATTTTTCCAGGTCACTCGCAGATTCAAAATAGTTTCATGGGCGAAAAAAGTGACAAGGAATTCAAAAAATAAAAAATCATTGACCAAATTCCCACAATGTGAATGATTGTTACAAAGTGAATGTAATGTAGGTGCCTTTTAATACAGCTAAAATACTAAAAAATTCAAGATACAAAATTGAATAGATCATTTAATTAATAAATGCTGAAAGTCAATGCCAGAGAGATTCTCGGTGCCTCTGAGAACATGGAAAAAATGTATCGTGGAAGTATTTTAAAGGGATATATCAAAACCCAACTCTTCGCCCACCTGCAGATTCTAATGATGTTTATTGAGTTGCACCGAATGAAAGCAATGATCCAGTTCTATCAGTCACTATCACAAACACAGACAATACGTTTGTCTGGAAGGTACTTTCTGTGAATTCAAAGAGATGAGTCAAATTTAATTGAAAAATGACTTCCCTCCTTCTCTCACCTTTATGCATATTCATGCCTGACAACCACAATCAATTTCTACCTCAGCGATGTGCAGAACAGTGCTATACCTTCTCATGAGCGCCCAGGTGCACATAATGTCAACATACGGACAGAAAAGACGTTAGAAGTTAGTCTGGGTTATTTTGGTCTGTAGTTTGTCTTTGTAAGTTATTTGACAATTGAATCCCATTATATTTGCCATTTGGACGCTCACGGCTCACAGGGAAACGGACATGGATGCAAAAGTATCAAACAACGTAATGTGGATGGATTGAATATCGTGAGTAGTACATCATGAAATGATGGATTTTGTTTGGAGCGCTCCTCTAACGGCATGCAAATGGGAGGCAGGGTGAAATCCCTGAATGGAGTTAATAGCATAAATAGAATTAAGACCAGCTCTATTAGTGAGGCAGAGAAAGAGTCCTCTCTGGAGATCGTCTGTGCTAAATCCAAGACCGCACTGTGTGTTCCCAGCCACTTATGGCTTTTGGGTAAGCTGTGATGCAGATTACTTTAGTCTGCTAGTTTGTTGCTTTGCTTAGCTTTTTTAATGCTTTTTCCCTTTTTATCTCCCAATTTGGAATGTCCAATGTCCAAGCCATGCTCACTGCAACCGGCTCTCTCAATTTGGGAGAGCATAGGCAAGCATGCACTCTGCTTCAAAACGCGCAATGTCAGCTGCCGCTTCTTTTCTCACCACAGTCTACAAGTTAAGCTTGCACAGACATGAGGCAAAGGAAGACACTTCATGTGCAGCTTTATACTGTCAGACAGTGGGAACCCAATTGACCAGCGGACGTCGCTGGTGTGCTACAACACACGGACAACTGAATCCCTCCCTCCCTCGGTGAAGCTAGGGCCAATTACGCGTAGCTCCATGGGACTGCTGACCACAGCTGACCACAATCGACTACTGACCATACAGTTAGCTATGTCCTGTCTACATAATCACTCAACTGTGATTGCCCTAACAGTGTGAAATTTGGGTGAATTTGGGTAAAAGGGCTTTCCTTCACAGCTATACAGAAACAAATGATCACCCATGTCATGGGTGATCATGTCATGACAGTGACTACAGTACATTCATTGTGATCCTTCCACACACTACAACTATGAAATATTACACAGCGTGTGTGTAAATCATTTTGATGTCCACTAGATTTCATAAAGTTCTTTCAATCACATTTTTTATCTGGTTTGATTGACATCTACTAAGCCAGATTTTCTTCCAGCATTGTAATTTCATTTAATGTGATAAGTTTCACTGTCCATGTTCAGTTTTTTATATGTATTGTTGTCAGTGCATTGAGATTGCTGATCTGAAGCTGAAGTTACATCATTCAAAATTGTGTGTTTGCCTTAGATATACTTAGTTGCCTTTGCTTGCTTGTATCGTACACACATTTATTTATTGTCCGTTGTTTGGGATGTGCTGTGTAAAGAATTGCTCAGAAGATATTTCAAACACAGAGCATAAGCCTACCTGCTCAAAATTGATATTTCATTAGCTCCTTGATTAACATAAAATTGTGTTTACAAAAGCAATAGAATATGGAGAATATTGTGATGGCAGGTATGCATACCTGGCATACCCACACTTACATAGCACTGGGAGTTTGGCACTTGGAGTGCAACTGCAATGGCCACAGACACTAATCTTTACAAAAATGTACTTCTGTACCCTCTGACAGACTGCTTTTAATAACCATATGGGATCATAATTTATTTGTCTGTGCAGATGTCTGCCCAATTTTAAATTACATTTCACCAATGATATCAAAACCACCGTTGAAAAACTGTTATTGCAGACAAATTGCTTAAAAAACAAAAAGTTAAATCACAACTTAACTAAACACAATACTGCTGATCCCCTGAATGTATTCAGCAATTGTTTTACTAATTTGGTAAAGCCATGCATGAAACGCTGAATACTTATATACATATATAAAATTACGCCATGACTCAATTGTCTTTACACTTATATATACAAACACATAATACTGCTACAGTTTAAAAAGATGTGATGAAAGACTGAAATCTAATACCTGTCCTACAGCTCGCTGTGTTCCCTCCCCACCAATGCTACAGTGTGGCTAGCTCACGGCCAGGGCTGCTATATGTAGTGGACTTAAAGTGAGAAGGGTGGCTTCCGACAGTTTACAGTTTAAAAGAACAATGCTCACTTCAAAACCTCATGCTTATTTTGAATTCACCTTATATGGGGTACAACTGACTTACAGTGATGTGGATAGAGTCGCCCACTGCATAGTAAAGTAAAGATCACCTTCTGTAATGTTACCGCAATCAATGCATTACATTTAGAGGACCTGTGCTGTAACGTTACTATGACTGTGGTGTATATGCTGTATTATGCCCACCTGTCAGTCATCTACTCAGATGAACAACATCATGAGCCAGTGCACAACCAACATATGTTGTGCCCTCACTCCAGAATGCCACACAGTGAACGCACGTACCGGATCAAGATACAGCATCCTACACATTTATTAATTTGCCAGCAATGCTGCTGTCAATTGATTTGCTCACCGTTTAATTCACAAATGGCATCAAACACATCATTAATAAGCCCGTTGTTGCTGACGGACTGCTTTCAAATAACTATATAGAATCATCATTTATTTGTTTGTGCTGTTGTCTGCCCAGGTTTCGAATGGCATCGAAACATATGTTTGATGCCCTGTTGTTGCAGACATATTGCTTTAAAAGGATACAGTCAAATCATAATAATCATCAAGCGAATTCTCAAAATCTTCAGTACTGCTGATACTGAAACAATACTTCTGATCTTTGGAACATGTTGCCAAATCGAATTACTTTATTATTTCAGTGAAGGCTATGCCTGATACCCTGAATGGTTCAAAAAAATATATTTTAACAAATGATATCATGACTCAATTGTCTTTATACTTATAAATGCATGCACATAACATTAATATCCTCCCCTCTAATTTACGCTAAAATTCAAAAGGATGTGATATCTGGGGGCCCTGGTTTGAGCCCAGGATGCATCAGCCTGGCTCTGACTGGGAGTCCCACTTGGGGTCAACAATTGGCCGCCCTCCCCAGGGGGAGGGGGAAGGGAAGCTGGCATGAACCCACGTAGAGCAGTAGAGTAATGGCTTGGTGATCTCATAGTATGAGGGAAAGGGGTAGTTGACATATAAAAGGGAATAATAATCTGCTATTTAAAATTATTTAAAATGATTTCATATACACTTTTGGGATGTGACATAACATTTAGATAATTATACCACAGTATCACACCATAGAGATTTCAATTCTACATGTGTACACACGCAGACACACACACACACTTACACACACAGTTAAGCACACACACACACACACACGTTGCTTTATTTGAACATGCTTTCTTTTTCATCTGTATTGAGTTCCTTGAGAGTTGTGATGGTAGTCCTAGATTATATGTATTTTGTTTCCATCACAGCAAGACTTGCAATACTAGCACTTGTGAAAGATTGACTTTGATTTTATTGACTTATTTTTCTTGCAGGGCAGCATGCTTTTTTGCCTACCTTTTGGCTTCAGCTGGAGATTTGTCTTGACTGGAGCCACATAAAATCTCCTTACAAACTCTTGTCAGTCTCAATTTTGTCGTCATCCACCTCAAATCAAATGTGTTTGAAACCAATAAATGTAGAATCACAATTTGATGAAAAAAAAGCTTCCTTATACCCACCAGTTCTAAGCCTAGATATGAACAGGGGGGTTCTCTTCTTTCAGTTTTTTGCATGTGGAGTTTCTTTAACTGTTTTTCAAAGAAAGATTTATTTTTTCCACCCCAAATGAAACACTCCTTCATCAAACACTGTAGAGTCTCTTTTTTCAATTGTACCGTCTCAAGAACAGTGGACTGCAGAGTAAAAAGAAGCTTCTTAGAGGACGCGTGAGCTGATCTGATCTGTGCCCTCAGACCAAATCTTGGTGGTGGGACGGGCCTAACTATGATTGCGTGACCACAACTGAAAAAAAAACGTTGTTCAAAAGCTCTTGCTATAGCTATAACTGAGAAATATAGCTCAGCTTATAGCTATAAGCTGAGATGTGCAATAACTGTGGCCAAATACGGCATAACTGATGCAGGCGGTGCAGGCAGATTGCAAGCACCCATCCCTTCCTGGGTGATGCTATGGCCAATTATGTGCTGCCCCACAGCCAAAGTTAACGCCAGTTTGTTCAGAATTCAGGACTCAATCTGGATCATAGGGTGCATCGCTGCAATATGAACAAGTGCGTCAGCTGGATACGCCACACAGAAGCAGCCGGGCAAAAGCTTCTTCAGAAGGTGTCTGTTTGAGCAGAGCACTGTATGTGCCAGGCCTCTCCTTAGTCAGAATACATGCTTGGTACTGGCATAAGATCGCCATAGCAATGAATCAATAAAATGTTCCCTGCTCCACAGGAGACAGATGACTGAGAAACAAGCAGGCTAATCTGAATCAATGCCCGACTCCAGTGCTCGTAACGAAACTCGAATCAAATGTAGAAGCTGGCAGATGACACGAGCGAGAGCGATCCATCTGGAACACATCGGAGAACGCCTGGCATTCGTGTCAATAGCCAGAGCGTGAGGTTTGAGGAAAGTGGACTGAATAATGCATAAGGAATCCAGAGGCAAGCGAAATGGCACGATAAGATCACAGCCTCGGATACGACAGGCGCTGCGAAATATGAACGTATGCTTATGTGATCCCTGAGAACTGAATTACCTAAATGCTCAGGATGCTAGGGGAAGTGTTCGGCACACAACGACACAAGATCGCTTAACGTCGAGCTGCCGTGCTTCAGCTCGGCGTGGGCTAACGCACAGGTGCAAATTCCCCATTCATAACAAGAGCGTTGATTCCTTTCACTTTTTTTTAACCGCTCCCAGTATCGCGTCGCATGTCGGTTTTCACAAGAGACGGCTGTCCAAAGAAGCTTTAAAAAAAGGTTGTGAATTTGACGTCAGCGGTGGTGAAAAAAAAAGCAAGGCATGAGCGTTTCTCTTTTCGCCGGGAACGAGATCCATCTCATCGCCGTCAGTCAAGGGCCGTGCGTTTTTTGCTGTTTGCACCTCGCTGCTCAACTTACAACCTGATGGATGGACGGGAAAGCGGAATAAATGGAATTTATGACTGATGTTCAGCATCTGCCATCATTTATCACCTTGTTCCTAATTACTTACTGCCGGTGGCAATGCAGAGTGACTCTACACCTGCTGCTTGGTCCCAGCGCATGATCACCCATGCAGCTGCTTTGTTTCATTTGTAATTAAAGATCCACTTCACGCAGGCTTCGCCGTGACAACCCCGAAGCCAGCAGGCCGTATGCAGCGTGACGCAACAACAAAAAAAAGCCCTGTGTCTCGAGCACAGCTAAAGCCCCAGTAAACCTTCCATTACCGTTTTGAAAACAACATCCAGCAAATGAATTGTGCTTTCTTGCATATTGAAACGTGCAACATTTGCGGTGAGTTCAATTCGCGGGGCCTTCAATTCTGAGACACCGCTGACCATATAATTAATGATAATTATGTGCTCCTTCATGGGCTGCGAACACCAAATGGTCCCTGTGAAATCTCAGCTGACACCCGTTTTTGTTCCTGTTCTGTTTCAGGTTATTATTTTCCTCTTTTTTATTTATTTGTTTGCTGCTATAAATACGATTCCGTGGAGGGGACATGAAAACAAAGACGCAAGGTTCACCGTGACTGCGTATTGTGAAATCAATTTTTGCACCAAGACATCCGGAGTTAGGAGCCAGCTGCTGCCCCTGACAGAAAATAATTCACGCGAAGATGGAAGAATGTGCCCCGTGCGGCCGTGCGAGAGACCGCACATCAAGTGCACCGTTTCAAAGTCGTGGCCAAGGGCTCCCAAGGACGAGCGTTAACACCTGGGAAAATGAATGGCCATATCCGGAATATTCCACTAACCTGCTCCTAAATTTAGAGGAGCAGTCTACCTTGAAATCGGACCGGACTTACATCTTACGCATGCGGGCAGGTTGCATATTGCATCAAAACCCTGACCCCCATTCCTCAGGAAGGAAATAAATAGACGGTCTGACAGAGTGTTTCACGGTTCTAAGAGTGATGGGATCCAATTGGCCCCCTCGGAGCCACACTCACCAGAGGCAAACTCATGGATCAAAATCCCCAGCCGCGAGATTTGTCGCATCCGTCTATATTTTTATTTATTTTAGATGTTAGCTAATACAATTCAAAGAAAATTACACCATCTGGAGCGTGACATGTGCCCGCATTGGGTTGGGTTGCTTGAACCGCCCGTGAGTAGTGCACACCCAAAGAGGTCACGGCCCGGTCTTTCAGTTTATTGGTCCAACTCATCCTGTCCAGCGTGTCATGTTTAGTGACAAACTTTATAATCCCTTTCTGAATCCTGTGTTTTCTACCTTTGATTAGCTTGCCTGTCTGTTTTTTATTCGTTCCGTGGGTTTTGGGGCAGGTGCAGTTTTAAACGGGTGCAGTATCGAGAGTGTCTGTCGAGGGGGGCAAGGTAGATAGGCATGGTTCTCTCCTTTCCAACGAGCCCCCCAACCCCCTGGCTGGGACCCTCCTAGCCCACGACAGGGCCATTTGAGTGTATCCCAGGTTACCAAAGCGCTACCTTTTATTTCGGTAGTTACGTGTACCAGCAAAAGCACTTTCTCGTTGACCTGCTAATGTCACCTCACTATCAGTTCAACGTTTCTGACGGCGCTGTCGAGAAAGGAGTTCCCCTCGCTTATTTCACTCGGACCTTGCCTCGGATACAGCACTACCCGAAGGAAAGGAGTCTGGGATGGGAAGATTCCGGACGGCCGATACATCCATCCATCCATCCATCCATTGTCTAAGCCGCTTATTCCTGGTCAGGGTCGCGGGGGGGGTGCTGGAGCCTATCCCAGCATGCGTTCCGGGCGAGAGGCAGGAATACACCCTGGACAGGTCGCCAATCCATCACAGGGCACACACACCATTCACTCACACACTCATACCTACGGGCAATTTTAGACTCTCCAATTAGCCTAACGTGCATGTCTTTGGACTGTGGGAGGAAACCGGAGTACCCGGAGGAAACCCACGCGGACACGGGGAGAACATGCAAACTCCGCACAGAAAGGCCCCGGCCTGGATTCGAACCCGAGACCTTCTTGCTGTGAGGCGACAGTGCTACCCACTGCACCACCGTGCCGCCTAAAGGCAATTGACAAGGACAGAACCTCGCATTTATAGCAGAGGATGGTTTCGATCCATCGACCTCTGGGTTATGGGCCCAGCACGCTTCCGCTGCGCCACTCTGCTGTTCTACGGCCGATACAAACAGAGTCTTCTTTAGAGCTCTGAGCAAATCGAATTAATGTTAACAGCCGGCAAAGGGGGAGAGAACAGATTAAAACATCCTGCTGCTTCAAACAGGAGAGGGGAATGTAGATCAAAATGCAATTTTCTATACAAGCTTGCAATAACGGGGAGAAGGCATAGAAAATGCCCTGGGGCTTGTACCGAAAAGAAAACTTCATTTTCACTTGGACTGTAGGCAGCGGCAAAAGGCCAGAGAGGGGAGATGAGGTGAGGAAGGTGAGATGGGAAAAAAGCAGTATTTAAAATGTTTTTTTCGCACTCTTTTCCCTCACCCAATTTGTCTGTCTCCAGAACACTGTGTAAAGAGAGACCACAATCTTTCCATGGTGGATTTTTCACCACCTGCCACTAAAAATAAAATGTCAAAGCCAATGCCTTTACTGATCGTTTTCTACTTAGACAGGCAAACCCAAATCGTTCATATCTGGACACGTTGACTTTGTCATTTTATAATGGTGTGTGGTTCTTGACTATGGAATTGATTGGACTGCAGCTTTACTGATCTATAGCTCTAGCAATGATTCACTAGCCATTTTAATGCATTTTTGTTAGTCGCTTTGGTTAGATAAATTGGCCTTATTATATATATTTTAAAAGTTATTATTAAGGGTATTTCGCTAATCAATTTATAGTACAATTTTAGAAGGCAGCTATTAAAGAGTGTCAGCATACATGGTACATGGTAACCATCATAAAGTGTCTTAATAGTAGTGCATTGGACCACCACGAGCCGCCAGAACAGCTTCAATGTGCCTTGGTGTATACTACAAGTGTCTGGAACTCTATTGGAGGGATGCGACACTATTCTTCCACAAGAAATTCCATAATTTGGTATTTTGTTGATGGTGGTCTCAGGCGCCACTCCAGAATCTGTCATAAGTGTTCAATTGTGTTGAGATCTGGTGACTGAGGCAGCATATGTTTTATATTGTTTTCATGCTCATCAAACCATTCAGTTACCACTCGTGCCCTGTGGATGGGGCATTGTCATGCTAGAAGAGACCACTCAGGATAGAAATGCTTCACCATAGGATGTCTCAGAATAGCTTTGTATTTATTGGCATTTACCTGGCATCTAAACCATGCCAGCCCCCCATACACACCATAACAAAGCCACCAGAACCCTTCATTTGTGTTTCCTTTATTTTGGCAGTTAGCTGTAGGGAAAGGATAGATAGACCAAGTCTTAATGCAAGGCTAGTATCTTTCCGTGTGCTTGGCACATTATCTGAACACTCCTCATTTAAAAAGTCTTTACTTTTTTCACAATAAACTTTGCAAAAGGTGTCAAGACCCCAATTAGATGCACACATTAGCTGACTTTTTTTTTCACACAACTGCCCTGTTAAGTGGCCTTAACTGACTGAAGGGAGTGTTTGGCATTCTAAAGGCCACCTCCACATGTGCTGGGAGAAATGCAAGGTAATTTCCATTGTGTTTGTAATGTGGAGGTAAGTGGTTCTGTACATCCGTGCGTTGCTCTCTCTGTTGACCTGCGTGACTCACCTGATTACCTCCTGATTAGATAACTGATTTGATTTCTCCACTGAATCACTTTCTCTTTATAAGCTTACAAACGACTGCATTTGCACAAGAGGCACTTAATTTGATGCCTTGTGTTCTTCCAAAGTGCTCAGAAGACAGTTATCGGGAATGTTATAAGGGCAAGGGCAGCAGTGTGGTGGAGGAAAGGTTATGTTTCAAGTCGTTTCAACCTTTCAGGCCCAATAAAACATCTGACAACAGAGGGGGTATGCAACATGTTTGAAATGATGAATGAGCATTGTAATATGAAACTCTAGGGTCTTTCCCCCAACTACTTTGAACCAAATTGCCAGAGCAATCATGGCAATATGACCGATTCCCCCGGTTAGCAACACTACCTCTTTGTTGCACTCATACAATTATATCTCATTACCGTGCTTGACAACAAATTGCAATCGAGAGCAGTGAGGGTTAAAGAGTGTGTTTTAATGGTAGCGCCGCCTTGCAGTCTTCATAATGGCTCTGAAATGTGGTCATAAATCTACAAGAACTGCAGAATTTGGGCCTTTCTTTCTTTCTTTCTTTCTTTCTGGGGACCAGGAAGGCTGGAGAACTGTGTAACCGCGAGAATCCAAAGAGAGTGATAAGGAAATTGTAAGCTGAGAGCCATGGGATCACAAAGCAGTTTGGGCCACTTGCTTCCCGAGGATAATCATGTGAAAGTGTGCCCATGCTGCTCTGCCTGGCAGTGTTCGATGAGGGCTGCGGAGAGGTGGAGCCTTGCCCTGCTGTTTTAACAGCCCAGACAGCCCCCTCCCCCTCTGCCAACCCTATCCATTGCCTGTGACAACAACACAGTATGTGCTCCCCCCCCCTCCATGCTAAAGATGCCACGGGGCAGGGGAGCGAAGTTTGCTCTGGTGGCACCCTCCTTGTAAGCGAGTGACCGTCTAAGAGCCCAGTTAAATACATCCTGAACCGGTGTCTTTATTGTAGGTTTCCTAGGTGAATAGCAGGAGGGAAACAACCTTTTCTTTTCTTTTCAAAAGTTGGATTGTTCGTGCCTAGACATTGATCATAGATTTTCTTCCTGCAATGTTTGACAGCCATCTGTTCTGCGGTTTCTGCAGCACTCCTGGTGAGAGCAGGAACATTTTAGTCATCGTCCTCTCCTTTTGTTTGGCTGAGTATTGCTTTGGACTCGATCTACCCCACGGTGGGCAACACAAAAAGCAATACGAAATAGGAATTATGTTTTATGTAAGACGCGCGTTGAGAAAATCGAAGAATAACAAATGTTCACAGCCTCTACTTGTCTTATTGTTCTTTGATACAGGATGATGCAGGGAAGTGTTGAGTTCAAATTATTCTGTGAACATGCCCAGTGTCTAAAATAAGTCATTCAAAGAAAACATGTGACGTATGACTGGCTTATATAAGAGAGCTGGCGATAATTTCAATTTTATTCATCAAGCGCCTTTCAGGACACCCAAGGTCACTTTATAAGGAAATCGGGACAAGACACACAGTACAGAGGATAGATAAGACACACAGTACAGAGGATAAACAATAACATAATAAAATATCAGAGAACTAGGTTAGAAAAAGACATTCGTAATGGACAGGAAATAAAATAAAAAAGAGAAGATAACAATAATAATAATAATAATAATAAATACAAATAAAAATAAATTAATGAAATGTGGAAGTGCACATATCATTATGTGTATTCTGTGTATGCTTGTCTGAATAAATGGAGTTTAGGTGCAGCACAGTTAAAAGCCTGTTCACTAAGTGAGGAGAGGCGTGAAGAGGGGATAGTAAGCAGGCTGGCAGAGGAGGAGCGCAGTGAGTGGGAGGGTGAGTAGTCTAGGACAAGGTCAGGGAGATAGGTGGGTGCTAGGTCATGGAGAGCTTTGTATGCAAACAGGAGGATTCTGAATTTAACTGGGAGTCTGATGCCATGACATCGCAAGACCTGGCCAAGGAGATATGTGATGAAGTGTAAAGAACCCAGCACAAAGCCTTGGGGAACACCTCTAGTGACAGGAGCAGAAACAGATTTGACATTCTTAGTGTCATTACATTACATTACAGGCATTTAGCAGACGCTCTTATCCAGAGCGACTTACAGTTTTACATTTCTTTACAAGAAATGTATACAGCTGGATATTAACTGAAGCAATTCAGGCTGAGTACCTTGCTCAAGGGTACAACGGCAGTGTCCCTGCACAACGGCAAGGGTACAACGGCAGTGTCCCACCTGGGGATTGAACCTGCAAACTTAACGTTACAAGCCCAGTTACCTAACCATTATACCACACCGCCTGCCGATCTCTGTGGGACTCCACTGACCACAGCACCTAGGTCAGACACAACCCCACCTTCATTTATTTATTGTATTTATCTTTAATTTAGACAGGGAAATCAGCTGAGAACAGAGCCCTCCTTCACAGCGATGCCCTGGGCACAATACACGAGAACAATTCCCAAAAATACATAATATACATACACAATACAAGCAAAGAAAGTCTAGGGCAGGGGTGTCAAACTCATTCCATCGAGGGCCGAGTGTGTGCAGGTTTCTGTTGTAACCAATGCATTACACCAGGTGATTTCAATTAGGTTCCCTCCTTAGTTGAAGAAGTGAGCTAATTAGTGAAATCACCTGGTGTAGTGCATTGGTTGCAACAAAAACCTGCATACACTCGGCCCTCGATGGAATGAGTTTGACACCTGTGGTCTAGGGTAAATCAAAACATCAAGCGAGACAGATACATTTCCGTAAGAATAAACCATTTACCTGTATTTTAAAACTATCCAGTGATACAAGTTCGTTTAAATCCAATAAACTTTGCCTATCATTCGATCTGTGTGGAGCATAATAACTGAACACTACCTTCCCTGGTTCTGAGTTAGCACGAGAAACAATCAGCATCAGGTAATCCTGTGAGCGTGTGCCATGATTAATAGTTTTAGCATTTAACAGAGATGTCAAATAAACAGGCAGTTTATCCAGTAAACCTTTGTAAATAAACAGTAAGCTATGTTGATCCCTTTGTACTGCAAATGAAGGCCATCCAGCCTTCTGATAAAGTGTATAGTGATGTGTTCTGTAATTATCACCAGTGATGAAGCAAAGGGTACTGTGATATACTGCATCAAGAGAATAAATTGTAGAGGCAGCTGTATGCATATACATAATGTCACCATAGTCCAGAGCAGATAAGAGCGTTGTCTGTACAATTTGCTTTCTATGGTTTTCAGATAGGCACACTTTATTCTTATAGAAAAATCCTTACTGAATTCTCAGTTTCTTAGTTAATGTTTCTATGTGGGTTTTGAAAGATAATTTATAATCTAGCTATATGCCAAGATATTTATAAGATATAACCTTTTCAATTGGTGTACCACTTAAGGTGCGTATGGTTACTTACTAATGGTTTTATATCTGAAGATTAGCATATACTTAGTCTTGTCTGGGTTTAGTGCTAGCTTTAGTTCCATGGCTGCTTTTTGCATAGTGCATCCATTGAAGATGCTGATGAGTAGATAACTGTGTCATCAGCATATAAATGAATAGAGCTTTCTTTGATATTTACACCCATGTCATTTATGTAGAAAGTAAATAGCAGTGTGTCACGTCTTGTGTTCGTGTTCCCTGTAATTAGGTGTTTTCATTTATTCCATGTTTTCCTGACTGTCTGGTCCATGTTTTCACTTTCACTTACCTGTTCCCAGTCTTGTCATTGTATTATCGTTTTCACCTGTTCCTCATGTGTCTGATTGCAGTCAGCTGCATTCATGTTTATTCCTGATTGTTTCTTGTTATGTCTAAATGTATTTAAGCTGTGTGTTTTCCCATGTTCGTTGCCAGATTGTCTTGTGCTTTGCCTATGCCTACACAACTTTCCAGCGGTCTCTTTGTTTACCTGTGTTCGTGCTTCTGTGTTCAGTCCTGTCTCAGTCTTGTTCCCGATCCTCCTGTTCATGTTCCTCGTGGTTCCTGCCCTGCTCCTCTCTGTGTTCCCTGGACTGATTTCCCGTTATTGACCTCCGCCTGCCCATTAACCACGTCTTGCCTGCCTCTGACACACCTGAAGCCTGGAACAAACTTTGCCTGTCCCCGACCACTCTTTGGATGCCTGTATTGCCCTGATTGCTCCTGTTTGACCATTGCCTGTTTATGCAATAAAATATATTATTGCATTTCTTGGTCCGCACCTTGGTTTTCCGACACCGTTCCTGACACAGTGGGCCTAAAACATAACCTTGCAGTACCCCCTTTCTGACAGATAAAAAGTCTGACTGGTGACCATCAGCTACAATTGCTTAGGATCTGTCTGTCTGTCATCCAGGCCAATTTTTCCATCCAGGCCAAACAAGTTTTGTTGAACTCTGCACCTACTGTTACTCTGTATTTGCCCTTGCAGCCAATTATGAACCCACTCTGAAACAACTCCTGTAATTCCTAGTGAATTAATTTGAACAATGAGCCTCTCATGTGGTACCTCATCAAATGTTTTTTGAAAATCCAAATATATAACATAAGCCTGTTGGCTCTCCCTGAAAATACTATTATTATTCAAGGATGATTCCAACTTGTCCTTAATAATATATTCCAGTATTTTACATGAGAAATGCAAGTTAAACTGACAGACCTATAGTTCCCTGGGTCAGTATGGTCGCCCTTCTTATATATTGAAATTATATTACCCTGCTTCCAGTCATCTGGTATTTCTCCAGTGTTTAGGGATTGCATAAAAATATATGTCAATGGTTTATATATAATTTCCCCAAGTTCTTTGAGTACTCTAGGATATATGCCATTGGGACCTGCTGCCTTGTTTGTCTTAGGTTTTTGTAGTTTTTGTAGTACTTCTATGTCCCTTATCTCAAAGTCCTCCAAAACATTCAGTACTTTTAGGCATACTTATAACCTTGTCTTTGGTACGTTCAACAAAATAACTGCCTACTGTGTTCGTAATGTCCTTATTATTATAAAGCAAGGTCCTTCCCTATTCTTAATGCACTTAACTTTAGCTTTCCCTTTTCTACTGAAATATTGAAAAAACTGTTTTGGATTACTTTTTGCATCTTGGGAAATTTTAATTTCAAACTGCCTTTTAATATTACAATAATCTACCTTGTTTCTCTCTGAGCTGTACTTTTTATAGCCTATACTCTGTACAGTCGCTTCTTTTGCCTCAAAATCTCCCATAAAGATTTAGTCATTCACTGTGGAGACTTTTTTCATCTTATTTTTCCTTACTTTTGAGATGAACCAGGCCAGTGCGAGACCAGTGACACCAAAGCTAGCTAACCTTTGTCGGAGGATGTGGTGGGAGATTGTATCAGAGGCCACTCTCAGGTCAAGTAACATTAAGAGGTTTATCAGGCCAGAGTCAGCTGTGCACAGGAGATCATTGGTGACTTTAAGTAAGGCTGTCTCTGCACTGTGTTTAGGACGGAAACCAGACTGAAAGGGTTCAAATAGATTGTTGGAGGTGAGCTAGTCTTGAAGTTGGGAAACAACCACCCGCTCGAGCACTTTAGCCAGGAAGGGAAGATTTGAAATGGACCGGAAGTTGTTGATGTTTTCTGGGTCAGCGCCTGTGTTTTTTGAGAATAGGTGTGATTGCTGCCACTTTCAGGCTGTGAGGTACAATGCCAGAATTAAGAGATGAGTTTACAATCTTGTCCAACAGAGGGGAAAGAGAGGGGAGGGAGGCTTTGGCCAGTGACGTGGCTATGGGGTCAAGCTGGCATGTAGAGGCCCTAAACTTATGGATAAGGTCGATATATTCTCATTTACTGTCACGTTGTACTGCTTTGTTTTTCATTTGGTTTTGGGCTGCCGTTTTTGGTTGGGTCTCCCCTACAGTTGGTTGCCTGGCAAACCCCTTTCAGGAGATGCATGGACGCCGAGGACAGTATTAACAACCTACTAGCAACCGGAGGGGAGATACCCATATATGGATGTCGAGGACCATCGCAAAGCACTGGACTTAAAAGATGCGGGACCATTTGTAGCTGGTCTCCATCTGCACCTGGCAGTTGGACCTTCCCAATGTTAAAGATAGATACAATTTCTACCACGTGCTGGCTAGCTCACCTCGCATAGAAATGACAGTGTTTGAGCTATAGATTCATTTGGGAATAAGTGCAGGTAACAGCGGGTAGTCAGTAGATGGCCTGTTCCCTGTTTTGTAAACAACTATAACGGACTGTGGGGAGAAGACACACTGCCACCTTGACGTGGGTCTGGACTTGCACCCTGGCTGCCCAGTGAGACCTTGTAGCCTACGCTTGGGCATTTGATAAAACATGAAATGTCATTCGAGAATAGTAAGTATTAAACAATAGTTTATTCCTTTTTTATACCACTGCATGCTTCACATTTTTCTCTGAGGTTGTGGTTACAGTTATCGTGGCTTAGTGTTACATCCATTACATACACCTGGTTATTATAACACAGGTGGATTTTGGGACATAACATGTGATGTGGGTATGCGGTCTAGCTGACATGTAGAGGCCCTAGACTTATGGAAGAGGTTAGATATATTCTCATTTACCATGAGAAGTTAGTCAAACTCCCCGAGGGGTGTTCTACAGAAAGTGTAGTGGGCTCCTCAGCAATGCTGCTAGACATGAGCAGCAGTTTGCAAAATGGCCTCAACCTTAGACTGAAAGAAAATCAGGAACTTATTGCAGAGGTCAGTGGAGATAGTTAAGGGAAAATTATCAAGGGGTTCTAAGAGCTTGTTGACAGTAAAAAAAGAGACTTTACTGAAAGAGACCATGTTGGCATAGTGCGAGGATCTGGCAACCAAGGGGGGAGATTTATCATTGCTGAGGCGTTCTGAGTAGGCCTGGGCATGAACAACAAGCCCTGTTCTCTTAGAGAGACGCTGTAAGCGACACCCGGAGGATTTCATTTGGCAGACGCTTAACCAAAGGGACTTATATTACAGATGTACATTAAGATGGCTAGAGAATCATCCCTAGAGCTATAGATCAGTGAAACTGCAGTCCAGTCAGTGGACGGTGCCATCGTTGAGATGCATGCTGCAAGACCTGTAACACAAAGGCATTTTTCATTAAAACATTTAATCGAGGTGTACTCAAAGCTGAATAGGTGAGTTTTTAGTTTTTCTGAAAATAGCACAGCATACATTTGGCATGTCATTTTGTAAATGTGCAAAACATTTGATCACTTTACACGTGATTGATCACCAATGTCAGAACAGCCACACGGCTCACCGTTGCATTAGCTGCCCCAGCTGCGCTATCCTCCTGCGCAGTAGATCAGCTGGTGCGTTGCACTGTGGGGGGGAAATAAGTTAACAGACTGCACACACCGTGGAGGAATTCTGCAACCTCCAGAATCTACAGAGTATATTGCAAAGATATCCCCAACCCTGAACTGTGCCATTTTGATTCTGATCTCATATCAAGGGCAAAATACAGCGAAAACATTAAACGACCCAGGATGGGAGCCAGGCCCTCATCAGCTATGCTGTTGAGGTAGAAAGAAGTGGCCACAGTGTGATGTGTTCGCTGAACTTTAGGATGACTCTTTAATCCTATTTCTGTATATTATTTGGTGCATTCAGTAAACAGGCTGAGCTGGTTCTCCAAGTGAATTCTTAAGTGCTTAGCTGGACTTAAAAAAAGGGCAATAAAGCTTCATACCTTTTATGTGTCAGTTACACAAATACACTGTACTGTTTAACCTTCTTATAAATGTTAATCTCTTAGTTTTGTCAAATACATTTTGAGCCTGATCAAAAAGGCAGTTGTTTAACTTTCATTGCCTCCCACAACTGCTATTTCAACAGCTATTTCAAATTAAAAAGGGTGACAGTGTCAGAAACCAGGAAATATTGTATCTCTGTATTTTTGTTTGCATTGCTGCATTTTATATTGAAAACTAATAAGACACTTCAGTATTCCACCAGGATTATGAGCCTAGGAGAGACATCCCAACCACATTTATATCCAGGTAATTCCCTTATCCATCTCAAAATATGGTGTCAATACGATAAAATGAACAATTCATAACTTTTGAATCTGTATGTAAATGCGGTGGGTTCCCAGTGTGATTACACTTTAAAAATGTTTAAACTAAGGGCTCTAATTACATAAAGCATATTAGTTTTAATTACACCTGAGTAAGGTGTAGCATACAATGATCCAGTAAATAAGTTGAATGACTTTAAAACCCACTTTGGACTACAGAGTAACCTTGTTCATTGTTTTGTCATCATCATTCCTGTGCAACAATACAGGTAAATGACAGAATAAAGGAAAGGCCAACATAAGACAAGTGTCTTAACAGGATGCTGGGCCACCACAAGCCACCAGAACAGCTTCAATGCACCTTGGTACAAGTGTCTGGAACTTTATTGGAGGGATGCAACATCATTCTTCCATGAGAAATTCCATCATTTGGTGTTTTGTTGATGATGGTGGAAAATGCTACTCACCACACTTCACTGGCTCCCTATAGCAGACCGAATCCAATTCAAGTCACGAGTGCTGGCATACCAGGCTGCAAGGGGTACTGCTCCCTTCTATCTCCAGACACTGATCACACCATATCCCCCAGCTAAACCGGTCCGCTCTGCCTACTCTGGCCAATTGGCTGTCCTGTCCCGTTGAGTGTCTGGCAGCCCATCTTCGCGGTCTCGCCTCTTCTTTTCCCTGACTCCCCAATGGTGGAATGACCTTCCACACTCGGTCAGAATTGTAAAATCACTGGCCATCCTCCGCAAGAGGCCAAAAACTCACCTCTTCAAACTACACTTCCACTGAATATATTTTTTTGTGCCACTTGCGCCCTGTGGATGGGGGAGTTGTCATCCTGGAAGAGACCACTCTCATCGGGATAGAAATGCTTCACCATAGGCCGGCAGTGTGGTATAATGGTTAGGGAACTGGGCTTGTAACGTTAAGGTTGCAGGTTCAATCCCCAGGTGGGACACTGCTGTTGTACCCTTGAGTAAGGTACTTAACCTGAATTGCTTCAGTAAAATATCCAGCTGTATAAATGGATTGTATGTAAAGAAATGTAAACTGTAAGTCGCTCTGGATAAGAGCGTCTGCTAAATGCCTGTAATGTAATGAAGGTGATCACTTAGAATGGCCTTGTATTTATCTGCATTTATCTTGTCCTCCAAAGAGTTGAGTGGACCTAATCCATGCCACAAAAATGCACCATAACAGAGCCACGAGCGTTTGCAGTTGCCTGAATGTGCAACGTCAGTGATGAAATTCAAATTTACACACTTTACCTGGAAGGGAAAGCACAATGCTGGCATTACTGCAGATTTGCCGTATAAAGGAGTAGCTTTACCAAGCATGCTAGTCTCAGGTAATGGGCCCTGCGCAGGGCTGGCACACTTGTCAGCCACCTCGCTATGATAAATGATCGTCATCCACTATGTGACAGGCTGTGATTACTTGGGAAGAAGTGTCAGTTTGTGTACAAACAGCCAACACCTCACGGGAAAAAGGAACAAAGAGAAAGACACCTTTAATGAAGCGATCAATCCATAATCAAATGCCTTACAAAGTAGCCTCAACAAAAAGAGTGACAAAAATGTTATGCCGCACACTGTGTTAAGGTGGTTACACATTACATATACAGTGGGTGGATATCAAAAATGTCTTTCTGATCACAAGACAATGACCTATTTTTTATTTTTTGTGTGTGTGGGGGGGAGGGGGGCGGAGTTCATACTATTTCACAAATATTCGACTGGAACTGAAACATAGTTTTATTACGTTTGTTGACAGTATGTACAAAATTTCTGTTAGGAAGAAACACGCTAGCTTTGTTTACACGAGTTGAGGGCTGGCTTTGTCAACTATCATTGCCCATGGGGAGGTGAGTGAAGTTCACTGAATTGAAGGTCTCCAATGTATGCCTGCTTTAAAAAGACTTCAGCTTTTCCCTGAAGCAGCTCCAGTCCGGAGATGAGAGGTTGTGAAACAGCCAGCGAGCGAGTGAGCAAGAACAAGTGAAAGTTTTATTAAGTTTAAACTTTAGTGCTGATTGTGATGATTTCTGTTTGTTTGCTCACTATTTTTGGTTTGGATTTTTAACGATTTTTAAGGGACCTTGCTAAATTTTTTAAAGAAGTCTGACACCTTTTTAAAATGTTTTTTTGATAAATGGGTACTTTGTGAAATAAATAAATCATTTGTTTGCCTATATTGTTGCCTTCATATTTTAGTCTTGGGCAGGAATTTAATCTCCATTATGTACAGATAAAATAAAGAAAATACCAACATAAATTGTCTTAATAGGGCACCACCATCTGCCAGAACAGCTTCAATTCACCTTGGCATCGATTCTACATGTGTCTGGAGCTCTATTGGAGGGATGCAACACCATTCCTCCACAATAAATTCCATCATTTGGTGTTTTGTTGATGGTGGTGGAAAACTCTGGTGCAACTCCAGCATCTCCAATAAGTGCTAGACTTGTTTTTCACCAAAAGTTCCAGTCTAAGCTAAAAGGACAACTGGACAAGATCAGAAGTGGAGCTCAATGATCAATTGGTTCAATCGAAAAACTGAGGCTCTGGGGGATTTAGAAAATCGTTAAAGCTGCTTAGGGCAGAGGTTCGTAATCTATGTCAGTTTTCTGAGATATTAATAATTGTCATCCTGGAAGTGATTTGATGACTTATGCATGTTATATGGGTGCATGGAAATAAATATAAAGTGAGAGAGAAATGCGTTATTGATTTTTCCTTTACTGGAGCAAACAGTGTTGTTAATAAACTCGAGAGGATTCATCGGGCTGACATTGGTCACAGAAGGACAAACGATGTGGCAGCAAAGAGACTTACTACCCTTAATCCGTGACAAAAGGAAAGCATTTTCACTTTGGCCGAGGATCCAGCCAGAAATCCCTGACATTTATCAAGCGCTTTCAGAGGCGTTTAAGTTGCAGGGCCAAAAACGTTATTTAGTGAACAAAAAAAAAAACGTCTTAGTATTTTGGCAGTAAAACGTAATCCCTGTAATTACACAGATTTTTATTAACAGAAGATGTGATAGAATGGAATACTTCACACAATAGTCTAATAGAACTACTGTATACCACACAAAACAATCACGTAAAATAGCATGTAAACCAATTTTCAGTGCACTGATAATGTAGGTAGATGTAAGCACAACATGACTGTAAACAAATACTGTACATATCATTGCATAAATTGCAGAGTTGAGGTTTGTGTCAGCTGAAGAGCAAAAAGTACATACAGAAAATCTACAAAACTACAAAAACTTGTTTCTAACAAGATGTAGATGTATAATCGGTAAGCATTATATTAGTGCTTCCAAGCCCTGCTCTTGGGCACTATTCTGTTGGTAGGTTTTCCAGAAAAGCTCAATTACTTGGGTTTGAAACTTTTAATTGAATATTGATCTGGATTTGACACATGGCAGTTAATCTTCAATAGATTCTCTGTTAAATAAATGTAGTTTGGGATGTGTGTCACCGGTAATGAAAAGATGGTATTGTACTGAAATTTCCAGCATGTTGTCATTTTTCTTTTTGCGGATTCTGTCTCCGTTGATTGAGCTGAACTTACGGTTCAACTTTATTGAACGTTTAACAATGAACTATTCAACAAATAATGAATTTAATTGCCATACATTTTCTGTATAACCAATTTAGTAAGCTCAAATGCACAAAAGGTTGGAAAATGCATTTACAGTTAACTTCCTGTTGGCACAAATAACACCTTCCTTCCACAAAGGGCATGGCCATGCAGCCAGACACAATGAGCCATGTGGAAAGGATGGGAGACACTGCATTTTGTGCACAGTATTTACAACGTCAAAAAATGTATGTGAACTGCCAACTTAATTTAGTGTTTAGAGAAAACATTGAATAACTGCCGAAGATGGCTATTAAGTGTTATAAAATGTATTGAAATTGAAATTGACAACCGGGTAAACCTGCTGATAGTGAGGAGTCTGTGACTGCTGGCAAATGCTTACCAACAGAATTCAACAAACAACTAATGAGGTTATTTACGTCATTACAATTACTAATGAGAGTACAAAGAGCTGACTCTAAGATTGCAGAGCTGTTCAGGTTTAGATGGCCTAGCCTCTGGCTGGAACTGAGAAGCAAAGGCACACTAACCTTGAAGGTTGTTGCAGAAACTAGACCTGGGACAAATACATATTTTACATATGTTAACCCTTTATGCACCAGTAAAATACCTGCAGAATCTTGACGATATGTATATGTATTTTCACCTTAGGATAAGCAGGTGAAACTAATATGTTTCATTGAAAATTCTCTGGGATCTATTTTCAGGTTTCACTTGCATCTAAAGTGAACTATGCAAATACTGCATCTATTTGATCTGGGTCTGTAGGGAACACCTCACTGTGAACCTGTAGGGCTCTTTTTGTTTAACCCCGGCATAGGCATGTTTGTGACATGCTGTAAAAAAAAAAACGCTACCTCACGAGTGCCGCCTCGTGAGCGCAACCTCGTGAGTGCAACCTCGCGAGCGCCTTCCGTGTCTGGTTGGGCCTATCCTCGGCTTCGGCTTGATGTCTGACGGTTAGTGGCAGATAAGGGAGATTCGGCGCGGGTCTCCCGTCACAGCCGTCACGCCGGATCAGAACCCCGGGGCGGAGGGACTGTGAAGTGCAGGTGAGCTCATCGGCAGCTGGGTGCTCAGCATGCTGAGAGCGCCGGATGCATCTCTGAGTCATGCTGAGCTCCCCCCCCCCCTCGGCACTTCGTCAGGGGGGCAAATTGTCACCACCTCGTGCCTCCATGCAACCCCCCCGGTTCCCTTTACAAGGGTTTCCTGGAGTCCCCTGTGCGGCACGCTGTACACTTCACAGGGCCATGCAAAGGAAAGGTCAATGTAGCTAGCGACCTCTGATCTGTAATGTTTTCACTAAGGACTCCTTTGGCACTTTGTGTGTAGGGGACACAGTACAGACACAGCAAACACGCTCAAGAGCTCATCTTTGGTGGGGGGTTTTGTCTCGAGGCAATATACACATTCCTTTCCACTATAACGCCTTGCACAAAGATTTCTGATGCCGATTTTAAATTGACATTGATGGATAAGCGTCTACACCATGTTGTCACTTCTGCGTGGCTTTTTGACAGGCCGACCTTTTGCCATCCTCCAGTGGATTCATTTTCTCTCACTTGAAGACAGATGAGGGAAGGGAACGTCTTGGCCTCCAGCATCTTTGCTGTGGGTAAGTCACCAGTTCTGTGAGGAAAACGTACAATCGCCTCATCTCTGTCAGATTAACAGGCGATAGGCGAGTAGTGGTTCTGGAGATGCAACATACAGGTAACTGCCAAAATTAAGACTGCTCATCAAACCATTCAGTGACCACACATGCCCTGTGGAAGGGGGCATTGTCATCCTGAAAGAGACCACTCCCATTAGGATAGACATGCTTCACTATAGGATGAAGGTGATCACTCAGAATGGATTTGTATTTATTGATGTTTAAGAGCATACAAATCTATAATGACATACTATCTAGGCTTCTCATTTACCTACAATCTAGAGAGTATCCAGTTCTGCATAGTATGTTTTGAACATACTATTATGTAGGTAATCAAGCCCAGACTGAGCCGCAATGTTTAACAAAATTTAAAAAGTAACTTTTTTTCCCTGTGCAACACTTTATTTCATTTGAGTCACCAGCAAACTTGTGTAAGAAACAAACACAGGTAACTGCTTTATTTTGTTGCGCTAAGCTATAAACTCAGGGTCGTTGGGATCAGACTAAATCTGGGCTGAAATGTTGTGCAGCCACGTCACTCAAATTTCTAAAATGAGCTCCCCTCTATCAGCGCACAGTCAGAGAATCAAATATGTCATAATCCCAGGACAGTGCTGAGGAAGCAGCTTCACCCAATTCCATCCCCTCTGTCTATCAGGACCTTGTTTTCTGACGTAAACTGCTCCTGTTACTGTCGTGTGAGTCACAGCAAGACTGAGCCTGCACTGTTTAGATTGCCTTCCAAAATTAGAGTTAGACTTGGGTGACAGCAAACGTGGGAGAATCTGGGGAATTATCCAACGAGTGCATACCTGAAATCAGAAACGTCCTGTATGTAATAGGCTTTGCTAGTGGCCAGGAATTAATTTGGGGGGGGGGAAAATATATGTTGGGCTTTTGGGGTGCGGAAATTAATTGTTTATGGGGGGTGTGGTACACGGACGCATTGTTGACTATTCAGGGTGAGGTTGAGCAAACTAATTGTTCAGCAGTTCGGAACTGCCATTAAAACATTTCAGGTGGGGTTCAAACCTGAAATCCCCCCCTAGCCACGCTAGTGGGCTTTGCTGTGTCCTATGTTCTCTTTCCTCTGAAGGTGAATATTTTTTCCCCGCTCAGGCCATTAAGGGAACTGAGGGATTTGGGGTTATTCCGTGACCTATTTTGGTACAGTGCGCTCTTTGTAAAACATCTGTCCCCCTGCTTTACTTTCCTTCACAATAGCATGGCTTAATATCTCCCCCAGCAGCCACTCTCCTCGCGCATTGATAAAAACGTCACTCTTACATCAATGCAGCCGTGCCTCGCGGGAATAGATATTGTACCAGCGCTGAGGCGAGTGCCGTGCCCAGATCGTGAGAAGAGATGGAGTTCCCTGCATTGATCACGGCCAGCGATGACTAAAACCTTCCTCACCAGAGTCTCGGTTCCTATATGATCACGGCGCGTGCAGCAGCATTGTTTCTAAATTAGACTAGAAGAATTTAAATTAAGCTGGAAGAATTTTGAAAACCTAATTAAGGGCTGCGATTGTCACAGAGATGGATTGCCTGCAGGGCCATTCAAAGGAAGATGTGAAAGGGGGTTTGTATTTGCATGTGTTTAATAGACAGGTCCAGCCACATTGTTAAACGCACTGCTTTGGATGGACAATTTTCAATGACAACAGAGACAATTTATCAGTGTTTCAAGTAATAGACATTAATTCAACACATCAACACAACATGACAACACAGGAAGATACATTTTTGAAATGGATGTTACGAGTCTTCCCGTGTGATAGAGTGTTGATGTGTTGTCTTTTTAAAGGCCAATGATTTCCCCCCATGAGGAACAATAAAGTCATATTGTATTGTTTTATAATTGCCACGCCATCATCATTTTGATGAAATAGAAATTTGGGAAACTGCATTCGTCATCTGACTGCTCATTAGGTGAAGTCTTCGGGAACCACAGGCCAGTTCGACAGTTGATCAGGACGATCACCGTCACATTTGCTCAACATCAACAGGATGTCAGTGTTTGGTCGACCAGTGGGGTTATCTTGATCGTATTTCAATGCAGAAGGAATAGCATCACTCAACACCCTTTTCCAAATGAGCTGTGGCACTACCTTTTTTTTTGACCCATCAAAGATATAGCAGACTCTGTGCCCGTCATATCTTATCTCAGATTTAATTACTTGCTCTTCTCCTTCTCCTTCATGTCTACAAATATGTCTGGTTCATTTTGAGCATGATTTCCAAGTTAATTTATATTACATTCATACAAAGGGAGACAATGTACAAGGTGATGCACTGCTGACAATGATATATGTCTTGTACAAATCTATCCTGTGAGGAAAGGGACAGTATTGATTTTGATACCAAATTACCAAAGTAAACAAAACCAACCGACACACACTATCAACCTGTTTTCCCATCCCTTATCGATTTTGTATTGCAGCTTTGGCGATTAAGCAAGGGCTCTTTTGACATCATACCCCATGCTGCAACAGAAGTTCTCTGAAACATATCTCGCAAAAATAAAATCGTTCATCATTCCTGCAGAGGTCAAACAGTCACGCTCAACAACTAAATCAAAATAATAGTCCTAATCATGCATCTGTTTTGACAAATATCATAGAAACCTGCTAGTGAGAACGTATCACGCAAGATTTTCTCTGTTCAAGGGCTGTGTCTACTATGATTTATGTGTGCCACCTAATGGTCAAATTCAGGTACTGCGATTACATTGGGGGGAGCCACTCACTCGGTGAATGAGGGACACTGTGTCTCAGGCTGCTTGGTCATGGCCAAAACTGAAATATATTCTATGTACAAATTATTATTGTAAAGTGAAATGCATTGATTTTATGTAACCACCGTGCATTGTGTGTGTCAGGTTGTAGGCCTTTGATTTCAATAAAAGTGCTATCAGGGAAGGCCAAAAACAGAGTGCTTTTGTGTAAAAATCCCTATTTATTACATCAAAATGTAAGTTTTAAGTCCATTCCCTTTGCATTTCAATGCTTCTATAGACTTGTTTTTTTTTACACTTATATATACAGTAACTATGAACTTTGAAGGCAAAATAACCTCCAATGCTTGCGTAGCCTAAGCACAAACACACGAGAATCAAAATGTTTGATATTGTTGATACCCAGGGGCGGCGCTAAGGGGGGACTTTCTGGTGCTATAGCACCAGCAGAAAGTGCAATAGCACCACCTAGCACCACCAAGAAATTACCTGAAGCCCCACCATAGCCCCACCGTAGCACCGTCAAGAAAAAATCTTTGCCGCCACCCCTGTTGATACCACCAAAATGTAGGTAGTCTGCATTGCAGCTTGAAAGTAAATCAGTGGATGAATAAACAGAAACATGACACATATAATAACTTCAGACTATACCTTGTATTCACCAAGTCACCAAAATTTAAAAGAAAGAACAAATAAATATGAAAAACCTAAAATTACAGGTAAATTCAAGGCCGTTGAATCAATGTGTGCATCAAACCAATAGTGAAGGATAAAACCCAGAGCATCGGTTTTAAAAGAGCATAAACACAAACTGAGAAGTAAGACTGGAAATCTTAAGACAGAATACCTGGGGCGTTTCAAACTTTACAGCTTCTGGTTTCCTTTTGGTTGTCCACCCAATATGTTATTTGAACCGCTTTCAATCTTTTCATAACAGTCATGGCTATAATCATTGTGATCGTGATCATGCACTTTTCTACACCAAATAACTTAAATGTAACTTGCTGAGTTATTGACAGGCAAAAAGTTAATCTAATTAGAGAGAAATCCACTTGAATCTATAAAAGACATAAGAACAATGCAGCCGTGACATTTACGGCCAGCAAGGCTGGGCTTTTGTAGTGCGATGGCCTTTTAAAAATCCATTATCTCTATCAACTTTTCAAACTTCCAATTCGTTTTTCAATAGTTGGTCATGACCATATGCATAGAGGGCTTTCAAATCCAAATATGACAGTTAAAGTATATGTCAAGTGTTTATTTCAAATAACCATCATAGCAAACAGCATCTCTTTATTTTTCAGGTCTGCTCATCCACCCGAGGTGAAGCTTGTCAGACAGGAACAAATAATGTCTCCATCACTCCACCTGGTCTACTCAATGGAGTGATGGAGATTTTCGGGCTGGTGGCAATGAAAATGCCATATGCCCTCACTACACAGTCATTTATATGTGTGTGTGTGTGTGTGTGTGTGTGCGTGTGTGTGTGTGTGTGCATGCGCATGTGTGTGTGCATATGTGTATACACACACATGCATTCATACAAGAATACAATTACAGCCTCCAAATTAAAGGGTCTTTTAGCTGCCTACCTTACTCTTTATTGGATATGAACTGGATGTACACACTCCCTTGAAATTAAATGATCAAACCATCTGATTTATATGACAATGGTAATGGAAAACTACAAATTACATTTGGTGTTAAAGGAGGCCATAATCGCTTGGTGACAGTTCCAAAGTTGAGCACAGTCAAGTTATAATTAGACTAGAGCAGACACATTTACTCAAATGAATTGAACATTTTCTATTCGAAAAAGAAATTGCATGTGGGTGAACAGACAAGAAAATATCAGATCTGTAACAGGTTTAAAGCTAAATACAGGCAACTGCCAGAATAAAGGAACACTTAAATGAAAGGCTCTGGTGGCTCTGTTATAGTGTGCGGTGAATTTCCCTGGCATGGTTTTCATTCACTCAACCCCTTACAGGGCAAGGTGAACAACAATAAATACAAAGCCATTCTGAGTGATCACATTCATCCTGTGGTGAAACATTTCTATCTTGATGGGAGTGATCTCTTCCAAGATGACAATGCCCCATCCAAAGGGCACAAGTGGTCACAGAATGGTTTGATGAGCATGGAAACTATGTGAACCATATGCTATGGCCTTCTCAGTCACCAGGGGCCTCATTTATAAAACGTACTTACGCACAGATTTGATCTTAGAACGTGCGTACGCTCAAATCCACGCCAAAGTTCAGATTTATAAAAACTTTGACGTGGAAAAGTACTCAGATCCATGTGAGGTTTCAACTTGGCGTACGCACGTTTCCTTGTGGCAATGTTGGAGTACTGCAGGTATTTGCGGTCTCGTCTCTTCTCTGTCCTGACCCCTCACTGGTGGAACTATCTTCCGCAATCGGTCAGGACCGCGGAATCACTTGCGATCTTCCGCAAGAGACTCAAAACCCACCTTTTCAGACTCCACTACCATTGAATTCTGTACATCTAGCTAACTGTCATCACCACTGCCTAGTTGCTCAACACTATATACCCCTGCTTACTCCATAAAAAAATAATAATTGACTAACCTTTTCCTTCCCAGTGTTACAGGTATGGTATTCAGCTGCCTGCAATGGTTTATTGCTGTATTACTGCACTGATCTCTTGCGCGTACTATGATTGTTCCTACCATGTATTAATGTAGATATTGTAAGTCGCTCTGGATAAGAGCGTCTGCTAAATGCTTAAAATGTAAATGTAATGTAAAATGTATTCGGAAATCTAACAGCACCAACATGTCGTCTGCTGCCTAATTGTTTCCTCATTATTATTATTATTATTATTAGTAGTAGTAGTAGTAGTAGTAGTAGTAGTAGTATTAACAGATTGAACACATTGCTTAGGCTATACGTAATGGTTTGCACAATAAATGTATTAATACATTAAAACAACATAAGCTAGGCTACTTGTGGAAAACAAAACAAAAACACACATTGGTTTTCCAAAACTACTCCTATTAGCATAATTGACACATCCTTGAAATGTATTTAATACATATTATGGTTCCACGCGTGTAAAACATTTCGGTCAATCTATAGGCTATAAAATGTCCAATAATGCAGTGGTTTGCAAGAGGAAGAATGGCAGCATTGCCACTTCTCGAAGATATTGCCAACCGCGCAATAAGAAGGGAACGAGTTATTAGAGATTTTGGCCTCAGTTTTAAATCAGACCACTTTTTCTTTACATCCTTCAGGGACCTTTGCTGCCCCCGCACCTCGTTCACCGCCTGGGCTACAGACTGCCAGGCCATGTAGTTGGTTTTACTGGTAAAGCCACTGGAAAGGCTCCCAAACAGCATCCCTGCACGCATCTGCACCTCCGCCAACAGGACCTCGATTTCGGGTCGATTTTTCTTGCAGCTCACCATTATCAAGTAGAGGATTTGTGTTTTGATTCGAGCTCCTTTATATGCTAATTATATTAATTAGGGGGTGTTTACAAGGCGGAGATCTAAAACCATTCAGCTACGCACAATTTCAAGATCATTTGTGATTTATAGATTTCACATCTGGGGGACTGGCGTACGCACATTTTTTTGTGCGTACGTTCAGTTACTCTGAATCACACCTACGCACATTTCAGAAATGATCTTAGATCAAATATAGGATGGTTTCTAAGCAACTTTTTATAAATAAGGCCCCAGATCTCAACACAATTGAACACTTATGGGAGATACTGGAGCGAAACCTAAGACACCTGAGACCACCACCATCAACAAAACAATAAATGAAGGAATGTATTGTGGAAGAAGTGTGTTGCATCCCTCTAGTGCCCTATGAAACACTTTGGGCCCTATTTTGGTGAACTAGGATGGTGTCGGTAACGCAGACGCAAAGCGAAGACGGTGGCACTTTAGGGCATGTCTAACACAATTTCTGTAATTTCGTGACTTAGGATGATAGCGTACCTCCGGTGCAGTTGTAAAAGAGATTGTATTTACTTTTAAAAAATACAAGTGGGTGTGGTGGGAGTTTGGTTTCAAATTTTCAATTTCCTGACATGGATGACAGTTTTGCACAGCTGCGCCAGGAGCGCTTCTCAAAAGAGGAGAGCGAGAAAAGTTGGTGCCCGAATCAAAGGGGGAAAACAAGGCGCACATTAATTTGTTATTTTCATGATTTGAGTTTATATTTTGAGACCTACATTGTTAAAAGAAAGTGTTTTATTTTACCATCTCTTTTTTCCTTATTTGTAGGCTTTCCAACATAAAAAACAAAGTTTATTTTCTTCTAACTTAATGTAATTGTTAAATGGAAAGCAATAAATAACAAACTCACAACTGCAACTAGGCCTGTTTCATTGATGTTCATCATGCAGTAGGCCTACATGTATCACCCTGGAGTGTGCATCACAAACCACCTGGATATTAATGGAGTGGACCCCCTTCCGATTCACATAAATGATACCGTGATCAGATGGTGCGCGCACATGTGTGCAGTCAATGGCACCCAAGACCCCAGAGAATCCACATTGCGTATAAAAATCCTGTTTAGTTCTCTGCTGGCTGTCAGGTGTAGGAAAAGTAATAAACTTTTGCATTTGCATGTTGGACAAGGCTGGAAGAAACTGCATGTGCAGCCGAGCTGTCTGGCCAACACCAGCTACCAAACCCAGGGTATCGCTCACAGTATCGCCTTCGGCATCCAATTATGTACTCCATTTTCTATAGTGCAAATGGAAAGAATAAAACCCTTTCACATAAGAAAAACAATGTGCATACAAACATATATTTATTAAACAGGTGTATCTTACTGAATGGTAGCGATGGATGGCCTGCTGACTTCAGTCTTTCATGTCCGTGCATTGAATAACCACAAGCTGTGGTGAAATACTTTTATGGCTTAATTGATTACGCTTGCAAGTTACCCATGGATTGGATGATTTGCCTCAACGTGGGGGGAAATGAACAATATTCACAAAACATTCTCATGTGATTTCAGATAACCTTATGTTCATATGTGCACATCAATAAAGTCACCAAATTGCACAGAGCGCCAGCGTTTGCGCTAAGAGGTGGTCTAGTTGGACGTTAACACAAACGCATTATTTGACACCAAACTTGCATAGCACTGACTGTTTTCATAATCACACCCCCTATTGCGCTGCCCAACCCATATTTGCGCAAACGCCTTCATTGTGCACCACGAAATTGCCAAACTTGACGGAGATGGGAAATATTCTGTTTGCGACAGACAAAACTGGCAATTCACCTGCGCTAGGGCATAACGCCGTTTAGCGCCGGCACGAAAATAGGGCCCTTTATGTTGGCATTTCCTTTATTTTGTCAGTTACCTGTAGATATTTAGCTATATTTTGATGAACCGATGCTGCCTTTGAAAGAAATTCAGTAATGGCCTTGGACATTATTATTTTGTCCTCTGTCTAGAGCCACCTTTTCAGGACTTAGGGGTTGAGTAAAAATACATATTGTCTGATTGTATGGGGCAAGCCTGAGGGACAGAAAATGGTCCTGGGTACAATGGCACAATGACATTTGAGGCTGTATTCCATCAGTTTCTGTCTTTTCCAGCAGCAATAACACACAAGTCACATCCCGGTATCATGCGATGTCAGATCAGCTCACATCCATATCCATCATAAGTTCATATACTACATGTTTATTAAAACATTTCCAAACATTTGTGTCACACGCCGTGAAAGAAAATAGGATTAGAACAGAACAGCAGGAAGCACGGAATGGAGTTGTTAGTCTGCGGAACAGATTTGGTTATCTCCCACAGGGAGAGAAGAAGAGAGAGAGGGAACCGACACTAGAAATTAACAAAATAAACTTTGGCCGCCTCCCTCACGGGTTCCGGCTAGAAACAATAAATCAAAATAACAAATTAATAAAAAGCGCCTTTCGGCAAAACACTACACATTCACTCAAAGACGTTCACAGCTTTTCAGTTGTCTCTCGGGATCTCTCGGTTCTCTTTTGGACGGCGTTCAACTCCCGTGTTCCAGCCCCCTACTGAGAGAACAGAGTAGTTTTAAGCACGCGGGTACAATTAGATTATGCCGCACAGCTGTGTGCCCTAGCTGCCCTGCCAGTAGGCGTGGCTATTAATCACCCTGATTCCCCTGCCTAGACCGATGCCTTCCACACCCCTCCACCACCAGAATGCCACCCGGCCAATGGACCACCTGAAAGCAAAACCGAACCGAACGGTGTAGAGAAAGCAGATTTTTTCTTGGATGCTGGAGACAAGGGAATCTGCCAGTAACTCTTGGTTAAATCCAGTGTTGAATAAAGGCAAGCAGCCCCCAACCGATCCAGCAGCTCGTCAACCCGGGGCATTGTTAAACATCACATTTTGAGACTGCGTTTACCTTTTCTATAGTCCACACAGAATAGGACAGACCTAGCAGGCTTGGGGACAAGAACGAAGGGACTGCACCAGTTGCCATGTGACTCTTTGATCACTCCCGTGTCTAGCATTTTCACCAATTCTTCCTGAGCCAAATTTTGTGTGTGTTCAGGCAACCGATATGGCCGGCTCCAAACTACAGTGCCTGGCAGGGTTTGTATATGGTGTTCCACTATGTCAGTTCATCCTGGCAAGGGAGAAATCACATCAGAAAAAGACTGCTGCAACTGTGTCACCTCTGCCTGCTGGCCCAGTGTAAGATGGCTGTCAATGGCGACTGGAAGACTACTGATGTAATTTGGTGCTTCCGACCCCACCTCATCTTGCACAATTTTGGGCTTGGCGAACAAGACAGTTTTAGTAAGTTAAGGTGGTATATTTGACATGCCCCTTCCCTGTCAGAATGAATTACTTTGTAGTCTCCATCCCCCACTCGCCGTGTGACCTCAAAGGGTCCTTGCCACTTTGTGAGCAATTTAGATGCAGACGTAGAGAGCAATACAAGGACCTTATCTCCCGTTTGAAATATTTGTAATTGTGTCCCCGTGTCATATTTTGTCTCTGTCGCCCCTGTACATGTAAATTATAGTGACATATTTAAGATCTGTGAAAGATCCCCCTCAATTAACAGTACTTATGTTTATAAACCAAGGTCATTAAGAATGGACTGTATTTATTTGTCCTCTGAGCATATTAAGAACACAACCATCCTCCTTGTCGTGCCTCTAGCGCTTTGATGGGTAAAACTATTTGCCACTTAGCGAACATGAGCTAGAGAGCACAGAACTCCTAAAATGATTCCACGCTTTGAACTGTTGTGAACTCTGGATTAACTTTGGCTGATTTAAGTTTATCAAAGCCAGCAGCTGCTGGAGTGGGTACCTAGGGACCCACTGAAGGGAACGGCCAGCGCTGGATGTAACATCTAAGTGTCTCTAGAACACAGACATAAATATAATGGCCACAATAGGAGAAGGCACACTGCCCCTTGGAGCTTTCCAAACAGCCAGCTTGGCACAAGTGAAAACACTTTAATCTGAAATTAAACTTGACAGAAAGTACATGATTCCTACCTTTATCTCTGCAGCAGAACAGAAAAGTAATCAAACAGAAGGGTAGGACTTTAATCACAACACTTATCGCATATGGCCAAGGACACAAAGGTGCTGAGGTATATGATGTATATGTGTAAATCTGTAATCTGTAAAGATCTCAAGTGTAAATCATGCAGGGGTGGAATGATTACAAGAAATTGGATTGAGCATCATTTCAGGACAGCATTTTCATGCACATACATATATAAAATCAGTGCAAAATAAAACTATTCCTTGCTACGCAATTAGTTAGTCATGATGGCAGGAGAACTAAAGGGAAACATTTTTCAAGGCAAGCAAACAATCTGTAAATGGCAAAAAAAATCTAATTGCGTCGTCTTTACAAAACCTCTTGGCAAGAAAACCGTGAAATCTCTTGTTCACTGGTCAATCAATCCTGCCTTGCAATACAGTCTGGGCTAGTCTATCCCTCTTCCCTCCAAAAGATCCTTTTAATGCAAAAAAATGTTTACAAGATTCTCAACTTTCTCATATCAACAAGAACCATCTCTGTTCAAGAAAATAAATCTGTTATCTATTTCCAATATTAATATCTTTCAATCATGTCTTTATGTATAGCAATGTAGTTGTTTCAAAAGCAAAACATTCAAAATGTATCCCTACACTTATTTCAAATCATCTCTGATGTCCATTCATATTCAGCCGCTTTATTAAAGGCCATTCATCTTCCTTATTCTCACACAACTCTCAGGCAACAAACCATAAAACACAGAGGTAGCTCACTATGAAATTCCTATCTGCCCTCTATCAAAACCTCTCTGTCACTGTCACCATTCATGTCAAATATTAAAAAACATCTCTGTAATATATAGCCTTTTTCTTTTCCTTTTATGTTTTCTCCATTATTATCTTCTCTTTATTATTATGTGTTTTTCGTTTCTCTATTTACTGTACAGATGTTGTCTTTGTTTATCTGCTTGTTTGTTTGTTGTAATCTTAGAAGGGAGGTATTCGCATAAACCATTTAGGGTTTCTTACCTCTCCTGCACTATACTTTCTATGTATGTATGTTGTAAATTATGGTGCAAAAAATTTACTTTTGGTGCAAATAAACTAAACTAAGTGTTGTTGAAGTTTATTAAATAAATGTAAGCTAATGTCTCACAGGCAACTAGACTTAAGGGAATTTGGCTTTTTTGTAGTTTTGCTAGCATCAGTCATTGATACCAAATTATCAATGACTGATGCTAGCAAAACTACAAAAAAGCATTATAGATGATGTGATATCATGATCAGCTAAGTCTAAAGATGTCACTCAATAATTATCCAAAAATTCCTTTGATCTTTGGTCTAATTGATTCTCCTTAACCGCATACTCGCTCTGGTTTTCCTTTAAGGAATTTTGGTGGATTAAAGGAGTGTATCTGAAAAACCATATGAGCCCTAATGACCTAAGAATAACAGGAACAGTGCTTTAGATTACGCCCTGTCATCTGAAATTTACCAGAGATGAGCATCAAAGCAGGGGGGTTGTAAACCCTCAAACACAGTTTCCAGGCTCACATGTAGGTGTGAGGACCCGCACGGGGACAATCACCCGATGGCCCAACTGTTGGCATGGATGTCAGTCCCCTTTGATCTTCGGGTATAAGCAGAAGACACACATTCAATACAGGGCTGAAGGTGAGAGCTTTCAGTTTAAAATTTTGTTTCAGATTTTATCCAATTTTCTCCCAATTTAGTAGCCAATTACACCCTCTATTTTTCATGTCAATCCCCCCCTCATATTGTGAGCTACTGTAGCCCTGTGACCGGTAGTGACAAAGGCAAAGTGTCTTCTCCTCCGAGACGGCACTCACCAGGCTGTCGACCATAACTCTGGTACTACAGACCCTCTCCTGTGTGCAGCAAACTTCCTGCTGGCTTCCCTCCCCACTCCCTGGTGCGGACCGCCAATTGCTGCCCCCTGGTGGCACTCCCGGCCAGAGCCGCCTCTGGCACGGCCGGTGGAATTGAACCCCGGTCGCAGTGGCCAGCGTCGAACGTTTGCAACCACTAGGCCACCCGGGAGGCCCCGGTGAGAGCTTTCCTGACAGGACACACACCGGATCCAGTGCAAAGGTTTGAGAGCTGTCCTCAGAACAAACACGTCTGGTCCTGTGCCGGCGGAAACCGCTTTGTGACAAGAAGCCCTCCGTGTTTAGCTGAGAAAGTGCCTTGCGAACCCCTGCATCCAGTTCCATGAAGAAACTTCTCTCGTGTTCCGGGAAAGTCCAGCTACACCAGCTACTCCATGACCTGATCCACAGTGTTGAGTCCCACAGCCATAGACGTGAAAAGGACTTCTCTCGGGTGTTCCCAGAGATTCCCGGTGCCCCAGCCACTCAACGGCAGATGCAAATAAGACATGCAAGAGTAGCCTACTCACATGTTCCGAGAAGTTATAACCGCAAGCGCGCTCAAAGGCCGACCACTGGAATTCAGTACCTTTCCACTCCGGTCTCCTGTGTCCTGTGAACCTCCATGCTGAGAAAAATTATGATAATAATAGTAATATATTTAATTTGAAGCACCTTTCAAGGAACCCAAGGACACTGTACAGTATAAAAAGGGCAAAGACACCATTGATACCATTTATCAGGCACAGAGTCCTAGAAATCAGGAGAACTAAACTACAAAAAAGCCAGGCGATGTGGTTCTGTGTGGCTCAGAACCTAGAGCACGCCGTTGGCAATGCTTAGGTTGCGGGTTCATTTCCCACTGGGACTACATATACTGAAAAATGCATGTATTCACTACTGTAAGTCACTTTGGATAAAAGCGTCTTCTAAATGGCATATATTATTATTACATTAGCGGAAGAGAGGTGAGTCTTCAGTCTGTATTACCAAATAGAGGTGGACTCTGCATTGTGGATTGAGGCAGCGAGGGCAAAGCCTGTGTAAAGAGTTGGAATTTCACCGACTCCAACCCAGGTGACGAGCTGCATTAAATATTTCAACTTTTGCTATCCTTCACTGGCATCGAATAGGCGTGTATATTTTCATAACGTGCTTATTGAATTTATTTGATTTGCAATGTATGATTAAGCTGATGAACTTGGAACATATTTAAAGAAGCATTCCCTTTTCTTTAAAGTATTATTGCCAGATAACATATTTCACAACTAACGTACAGTGACAGTGTGTTAATGATGTACTAATATGTACTAATACCCATGACATTAACCATTTGTCGGTATGGTCTCAGTACCAAATAATCCCACTAAATGTTCATTGTTAAATGCTAAATGTTAAATGTTTATCTTGGTTATTATTATTGTTTATTTAATATCTGGAGTGTTAACTTATTACGTTTATTAATCAGCACTTTGGTAATTGACATTATTACAGAGAATCAGTTGATATACATTGATATTTCGAATTGATTAATAAATGTCGCCATTATTCCTAAAGTCGTTGGTTGTCTGTTTTATGCGCTAACAAATTGGGAGCTACTGGCTGCTGTCCCCGCTAAATAAATATTGAATAAATGTACGTCATTGCAACCCATGCTAATATCAATACAACTGCCATAGAAAGCCATCAATTTTTAAACTCCTTATACTATGCCATTGTGAATGGCTTGCAGTTGCCTATTTGTAACTTTTTCTACATTTCTGTATTTAACACCCTTATGCCACCAAGAAAATCAGTGTCACAAATTAACAAAAGCTGTAATCGTACTCTACCTTAACCACCAAAAAAATAGTGGTTGTTAAATTCAGTGGTTGCCTGGGAATATTTTGTGAAATAACATGCTACAGCAAACTAACAAAAATAAAGGAAACACCAACATAAAGTGTCTTAATAGGGTGTTGGGCAACTATAAGCCCCTGGAATGGCCTCAATTCCTTGAACTCTGGAGGGATGAAAAAACATTCTTCCACAAGTAATTCCATCATTTGATGTTTTGTAGATTGAATACGCTGTCTCAGGCATGGCTCCAGAATCTCCCATAGGTGTTTGAATAGGTTCAGATCTTGTGACTAAAATGGTCATGGCATATGGTTTACATAGTTTTTATTGTTTTTCTCATGCCCTGTGGGTGAAGGCATTGTCATCCTGGAAGAGATCACTCCTATTAGGATAAAGATGCTTCATCATAGGATGGAGGTGATCACTCAGAATGCTTTGTATTTATTGGTGTTTACCTTGCCTTCTAAGGGGTTCTGAGTGGACATAAACTATGCCAGGAAAATGCACCCCACACCAGTCGCCAGAACCCTTCATTTACTCAAGTGTTTCCTTTATTTTGGTAGTTACCTGTATATTTTTGGTTAATTGCCCATATATTCAGGGCATAGTACCTGGCATCCATCGACAGCTTTGCTTTGGAGACTACAATAGTCTGCCCTACTTCATCCTTATCCACATTATCACAGTGCATGTGAAAGAACATACACATCCATAATGACATGTCTAGGCTTGTCATTTACCTAAAATCTGGAGATTAACCAGAACCGCATAGTATGTTTTGAAGTGTGAAGGATCTGCTACATGTCAAGTTATTTGTTTGAAATAATGACAGCAATTGGTGACATATTATCTGTTTTGATTTTCTTTGAATTAAAAAAATCACTAACATGAACTGGATTTGTCAGATCTAGCCAATGAAATCTATTATTTTTTGAGAAATAGCATCTGCCAGTTCTCCAAAAATTGAATATGTTTTATGGTCACGGACAGAGAAGTGTGTTGTGATGTGAGAGCTTTGTTTCATCACTCTGTTTAAAAAAAAACTGTTTTGTTCTTTTCATGAGATACAGTGAAAAGACTCAGAATTGCAGAGGCACAATAGCAGTAACTTGCAGGAGAATGATTACTGAGTTGACAAACCCCCCAAAACTGGTACAGCACTCTTACTTGACCTTTGTCATAGCGGTGCTTTCCAAAACAAGCTGCTTTTAAAAATTGCACTGTTATGGGGCTTCATTTTCAGACAAAAAGTGCTCACTAGCACTCAGCAGGTGCTCAGGGATGGAACACCGACGATTCAAACATTTTCTCAAACAGCCTTGAATATTACCTTCGAGAGTTGTTAGCCTGTTCTAACAGTAAGTAAAATACATATACAGGCTATAGTGGCCATGACATGTCTTGACAAACATAGACAATAAGCTTTCAAAAGTGAGGGCTAAGGTGCTCCCACTTAATTGTCATTCAATAAAGGATCACGTGTTATAAAATGGCGTCACTTCACAGCTCTATACCAGTCTTGGCATGCAGGTAGTGGCCAAACTTGAGTAAATGAGGGATTCAATATATATTAAAAGCAGGTGCTTCCACAGGGGTGTTTTTCCTGAGTTAATTAAGCAATTAACATCCCAGCATGCGCAGAAGGCGAGACCTCAGTGACTTGAAAGAGGGGCGATTTGGCAGGAGCTCCAGTACTACTAGGAGCTTCAACATGGAGCTCAACTTGCTGATATTTTACGAGGGACGGTATCTATGGTGATGCCGACATGAAACTGAAAGACATCATCAAGGGCAACTGTGGTCGGAAGCACATACTCCTGGACTGTGATGCCAATGCGTTAGTATCAGGTGCACGGCTAAACAGGCTCAAAATCTATTGAATGCAAATTTCAATCTAGCAGGCAGTTTCATCAAGAACAGTCCATCAAAACCTCTACAGAGTGGGGCGGCGGATGGCGTAGCGGTCTAACGCACCACACTTTGGCTGGTCCGGTGTGGTGTGCGCTGCCTGTCAGGGATGCGGTTTGAAACCCGCATCTCTACTAGACCGGCCCTGGTCGTCAGCCCCGATCGGAGGCGGCATTTGGCTGTGGGGGGAGGGTGAGCTGGCACAAGTCCATCGAGGAGCAGGTAAAGGCGTCCGTGGTAGAATTCTATCTCGGAAGAGGCGGATCAATCGGCCCGGAAAGAGTGTCTCGACCCAGAGGACGGGCGGCGGACTTGTGGAGGAGGGGAGTTGAGATAAATAGAGGGTATAATTGGCAACCAAACTGGGAGAAAAAAAAAAATGTGAAATAAATTTATAAGAAAACCTCTACAGAGCAGGATACCATAGTCGCGGCATATTGGTGTTTCCACCTTTTTGGCCAATACCTGTACCTGCATTAACACATTATGGAATGTTGGAATGGAATGTTGATGATGGTGAATTTTTTACCGTTGACTATTTGTGAATGCCATCCATTCTGAGCGCCATGGCAACCTTTAAAAGAGCCTATAGCCCCGTGGGGCTACCACAGAATTAATGACTAAATTATTAGCAGGCATCTGGCACATCAGGATGCACCAGGGCTTTGAACAGAAATGGTTGATGAAACATAAAGCCGTGACAACACTGATTAACCAATATATCTCTTAATCACAACGCAGGCTCTCCGCGCTCCCTTCTCTGCGACAGCTTTGCAGGATGGCGGGTCGTGGGCATGGGTCACGTGCCTCTCTGTCGTCATTACTTCAACTGACTGATGAAACACCGATGCCACTCCCAGAGGGTGTTTCACACACAGTGATTTCAGTCGAGAATGAAAGGAAACTTAATTGAAACCTGGTTTGCCATGATCTGCATGAGAGGAAAAGTGAGTGAGCTGTGAATGCAGGACACAGAAGGCCCAAAGACCGTCGTGTCCTGGAGGCCAGTGCTGGACCCCGTGACCCCAGTGTTTGGCCTCTTTGGCACAGACATAACCTGGACTGGATTAGAATAACTCCGATAGCCAACCCATCTTCAGCTTTACCCAAAATAACACTGTATTTATCACTTCTGTGCATGACAAAGACGGAAGAGCTGCAAGACTCATCTACGGAAATTAACAGCAAGCTTTTATCCCTTGCTGACTGCTGGCTGAACCAGCAGAGATTTTGGCACCAGGGCTTAGTGCTAATTGATTGTGATTGCTTCCCTTTCGATTGTTTTTGTTTGTTTGTTTATGGCGGTCATTGGACAACTGTCGGACTCCATAGCCCTGAGAGGTTTTAATATCAGGCCCGTTCCCAACTAAAACAGAGAAACATAAACTGCCAAATATATACAGATAGTGAACGAAAAAACGGAAATAGAAAAGTGCACTAACAGTGAAGGGTTCTGGTGGTCCCGTAATGGTGTGGGGCATATTTCTTTGGCATGGTGTGGTTGCACTCTTAGAAGGCAAAGTCGATGTCAATCATTACCCAATGGTATTGAGTGGTCATCTTCACCCCATGTTGAAGCCTTTCAACATGAAAGGGGGGGGGATTCAAGGGGACAATGCTTCCACAGGGCATGAGCAGTCGCCTAATGGTTTGAGGAGCATGGCACTGACGTTATCCATGTGATCACCTTCTCGGTCACCAGATCTGAACCCAATCAAGCATTTATAGGATATTCTGGAACGATGCCTGAGACAGCCTTTTTTCCCTTCTCATCAATTAAGAGTGAGTTGATTGAGTTCTCATGGAAGAGTGGTGTCTTTTTCCTCCTGCAGAATCCCAGATGTGGACTTTCTACCACGGCACATACAGACCATAATGACCACAAGTGACTTTACATTGGTGTTTACATTTTTTGCTCACTACCAGTATTTTGCATAGTTTGTTGAGTTTGTTTAAATTTCACATTAAAGTATTTCTGAATCAAAGACGTGTTCCGCGAGGTATTGCTTTGTCCAAATGTTCTAAACGCCATTCCTTGACATAAAATGTAATTTTCCCAAAATGTAACGTTCATATGATTTCAATATTGATTTCCACCAAACATACTCCATCTCCGTCACCGCCAGGATAATTACAACTCATGGCTAAAACAAGTGAAGTTGACAGGGAAGGCGGGGATTGTTTTTAATTATATAAACAGCTTGTATTCATTTTAAATTAAGTTTAATTAGAGAATTGCAGGGGTAATTTTTCAAAAATGAGGTGGGGGAATTCATTATTGCACCTTTCATGGGTAGATGAGAAAACCAATGAAACATTTCAACATACTGCTTTATCAATCAAATTGTCCCCATTGGCACCCTGCTCTATTCAGATAGATTGCGGAGAGACAACAGTAAGTAGTCGTCCTCTTAAATGGAGCAGAACAATTAGCTTTAAATATCAAGATAAATTCCAACAGTGCTACCAACACAAAGGTTGTGTGTGTGTGCGTGTTTGTGTGTGTACATGTACACATGCACATGTGTGGTTTGGGTACACTCTGGGGGTTGCCAGCTTACCCAGAGGGCCAAAAATAATCACCTTATTTTAGGGGAAACATTTTCTTTCTCCCAATTTGGTGGCCAATTGTATCCTTTATTATTTCAATGATCTCCCACAAGCCCGCTGCTGGCCTATTCTAATACCAGTAGTGGCAGGAATGACAAACTGCCTCCTCAGAGACAGAACTCACTAATTGCAGACCATGATTCCAGCCAGAGGGAAGCTTTCTGCAGCAAGCTCATGCTGGCTTCCCTCCTCCCTCCCTGGGGTGGACAGCCAATTCCCGCCCCCTAGCGGCACTGCTGGCCAGAGCTGGACTGGCACAGCCAGGAATCGAACCCCGGCCGCAGTGGGCAACTTGCATTCCGGTCGAACGCTCTTACCGTTACACCACCAGGAAGGCCGAGCTGCATCTAATTTAACATTGAGGAAACATTGACACCTGCCAAGGTGTAGCTGAAAAGACCCATTGTGGAATCTCTTGGAGTTATTCAACCAAAGAGCACTGTCCTCTCTTTGCAAAAGTGTGCAGGGTGCCATGACAACACAAGGAGTTACAGTGATTTGTTTTCCGTGTAACCCAGGATCCCTATCACCACAGTTATAAAAACAATCACCCTCACCCCCGCTCGTTTTAATGATCCTTTTATACTTTTTGCTTTCATCATTGTGTGCATCATTGTGTGCATTGTATCACGGTTGGAATTGTCTTGTCGTGTGCTAGTAAGTATAAGTTATCCGGCATTAGATTTCGTGTTTAGCTTCTGCGTTCGCTTCCTGTTTCACTGGTTGCAAGTAGCAGTTAACGCTACTTAGTTATCTTAATTAGTATCTTGTTGCTGATGTTCCAGTGTTTATTCGTTTCTATCGCTGCTTAGAACTTTTATTTCAAAGTTGATTGGTACTTAGCTGTTTTCAATCGGTTTTATTGTATCAGCCTGTGTCTGTAGTTGAGCGTTCCTTGAGTAGTGGGAGGAACCTGTGACTTGTTAATTAGTCTGTATTGCTGTCAGGTGGCACTCGCCACTTAGTGCCTAGCACCCCTCAGCTATATTAGTAACCATAGTTGTGGAAAGCGACCCCTACCAGGTGGCCTGGAGAGGATCCCTCTCCTCTCCCCACACCCTCTCTACCGGAGTCCCGCAGGGCTCGGTGCTAGACCCCATCCTATTCTCCCTGTACACCAAGTCACTTGGTTCTGTTATTTCTGCTCATGGTTTTTCCTATCACTGTTATGCCGATGACACTCAACTCTTTCTCTCCTTCTCTCCATCTGAGACCCAGGTCCCGGCACAAATCTCTGCATGCCTGGCTGACATCTCCGCATGGATGTCCACCCACCACCTGAAGCTGAACCTGGGGAAGACAGAGCTGCTCTTCCTCCCAGAGAAGGGCTCCCCGATGATTGATGCATCAATCACCGTGGAAGGCTCCATAGTGTCTCCGTCCCAGTCTGCTAGGAGTCTTGGAGTGACCCTGGACAACCAGCTGTGCTTCTCGAGCCACATTGCAGCGATCACTCGGACCTGCCAATTCTCCCTCCACAACATCCGGAGGATCCGACCGTTCCTCACCAAGAGGCCACAACTCCTGGTCCAGGCCCCGGTGATCTCATGTCTGGACTACTGCAATTCCTTGCTGGCAGGCCTACCGGCCTGTGCCATCAAGCCACTGCAACTAGTCCAGAACGCTGCTGCTCGTCTGGTGTTCAACCAGACGAAGTTCACCCACGTCACCCCTCTACTCTCCTCTCTGCACTGGCTCCCCATTGCAGCACGCATCAGATTCAAATCACTGATGCTTGCTTTTCAAGCGGCCAGAGGTACTGCTCCCCCATACCTCTGTTCACTCATCACTCCCTACACCCCAGCCAGACCCCTCCGCTCCGCCTCCTCTGGCAAACTGACTGCCCCATCCCTCCGGGCGCCTGGCAGCCGCTCCTCGCGGTCTCGTCTCTTCTCTGTCCTGACCCCTCGCTGGTGGAACGACCTTCCGCAATCGGTCAGGACCGCGGAATCACTTGCGATCTTCCGAAAGTGACTCAAAACCCACCTTTTCAGACTCCACTACCACTGAATTCTGAACATCTAGCTAATTGTCACAACCACTGCCTATTTGTCCAACACTATATACCCCTGCTTACTCCATTTAATAAAATTGTATAATTACTAACCTTTTCCCTCCCAGTGTTACAGGTATGGTACGCAGCTGCCTGCAATGATGTCTATTGCTGTATTACTGCACTGATCTCATGCGCTAACTATGATTGGTCCTACCAACATTTCCAGAGTAGCCTTTTTTCACCTGAGGAATATTGCCAAAATTAGGGGCTTCCTGTCATTAATAGATGCAGAAAAATTGGTACATGCCTTTGTTACATCTAGATTAGATTATTGCAATGCATTACTGTCTGGCTGTTCCAATGCCTCACTCAGGAGCCTACAACTCGTATAGAATGCTGCTGCAAGGATCCTGACTAGAACAAAGAAATATGAGCACATTAGTCCTGTGTTAGCGTCACTTCACTGGCTTCCTATAAACTATCGTGTAGACTATAAGGTACTCCTCTTAACTTATAAGGTGTTGCATGGACTTGCACCCTCTTACTTGACGGATCTACTTCATCCGTACAATCCCCCACGTTCACTTCGCTCACAAGATGCAGGCAACTTGGTAGTCCCTAGAATATCAAAAAATACAGCAGGTGGCAGAGCTTTCTCCTATAGAGCTCCTTTACTGTGGAACAGTCTACCCATCTCTGTGAAGGAGTCAGACACGGTCTCAATTTTCAAGTCTAGGTTAAAAACGCATCTCTTTAGTCTCTCTTATAGTCATTAGGTGCAGATGTGGAGGGGGCGTAGCAATAGAGCCTTCTGGTGCAATGAGCTGCACTGATCTTGTACGCTAACTTTGATTGTTCTCACCTTGTATTAATGCACATCTTGTAAGTCGCTCTGGATAAGAGCGTCTGCTAAATGCTTAAAATGTAAATGTAAAATGTAAAATGTAAATGAGCTATCCTTACTGTCACCAATCATAAGTGATGATCCGCCCCTATCAGGACTGCTGATGATGTGGTGGGATGGTCTCTGAGTGCCCTCATGGCTGCGTGCTCCCTGTGCCACTCACCTAATTAGTTATGCTGCCCTAGATTACTTCTGCTGGTGCAAAAGTGTTATCACTACTCTTCCCCTGATCCGGTGTGATATTTATCATAGTCATAATTGCACCTTTCCTCTTTTCTCCCGGCCGTGGCACCTGCCCGGAGCTCACCTGCCCCAGAGTCAACCCCCACCCCTGCCATGTGTTAGCCGGATGCCGCTGGCCCAGACCCTAGCTGCTGGTTCCATCCCCTGCCCTGCCCTGGTATCTGGAGGGATGAGATCCACCCCACTCCTACACTTAGAATGCCCTTCCAGTGGTCTGTTAAGCCACATGAGCCTCAAGGACTATTTGTGTTGTTTTTCTCTGTATCCCACTATTTTCCAGGAGTTCATCTCGACCGCCTTTTAAGGGGTCAGGGAATAATTTTCAGTTTCCTACATTGGCTCCAATGGTTTTCTGTTTTTGATTCCCTCTGGAAAATGCCAATTGTGAAGCTCTGTGTGACAACCTGTTTGTAAATGGCGCTATACAAAAATAAAGATTGATTGATTGATTGATGTATTTATGCACATCTTGAAAGTCGCTCTGGATAAAAGCGTCTGCTAAATGCTTAAAATGTAAAATGTAAATGTCATCATGAGTTCATGAACAATGCAAAACAAACAACTGTTGCATAGACAGGGAAATATAATATTCAATTTCAATGGTTTTATTCAGCCTGTAAGAATGAAATATTAATTATCAGAGTAATGAGCGGTCTTTCACTACATATTGTTGTTCGAATGTGATAAGTCTTTGCCATGCAGAATGACATAAATGAATGTGTACAAGAGTCAACATGAGATGAAAATGAATGAGATTCATTCTAGCTACAATCTCTTTGTCCTTGCATTTTGAATGATGAAATTATGACAGAACTTGTGATAGAACACAAATGTCAGATGTCACTAGCCTTATTTCCTTGAAGATATAACACCTGGCTGTAAAAGCACTGTATTTGGTGATAAGCCCACCATATTGTTGGGAGGAGCCCTTTTGATTCTGTTGAAGTCAACAATTTAATATGATGAAGTTCTCAAACAGCCAGCCAATGAAAATGACTTCAGAAATCCTGAAGTGGAAATCAGGCTATCATCCTTTTTTTCAACTAATTGAATTAAGATTGAGACTGAAAATATCACGAGGCTTATACCTCAAGGTACAAGTCTTGCGAAAGCAGTGCAGGTCAGAGCAATAAACCCACCAACTTTCAGGACATAACCAATATTTTATAACCAATAAAACTAAGTGAAGGCGGCGATTCAAGCAGGTCATTCAAACATATGGTGTATTGTTGTGTCCTCCTGGGTTTAGGCTATTTCTTCAACTCACCGAAAGAATAGAAAATATTTTGTGCTATAATTAGTCAATAAGGTGATGGTCAATGAAGAGGCTGCATGTGGTCATTCAAGTTTTTTTCTTTTCATTCTGATATTTTGGCCTTCGTGCAGTTATTCCTCCTTACTACTCTGCCTCTAGGCTTTGTATGATGACTATCAAAGCAAAAATTGTCCACCCACACTAATGGTGAGCAGTGGGTCAAGTCAATGAGGCCAAAAACTTGGTTCACTTTGCAAAGATTTATGAAGTCCACAACCTTGCTATGAACATGCGTGCAAAAGGCTGGCACCACGCGTTCTCTGGCTTAACAAAAACGGTGCAGGAAATTGAATGAGGAAAAGGCTTGAGTGTGCCACAGAGGGCCTGGTTTGTTGTTGCCTCCACCTCTGTTTTAACCCCTGCAGTCTCAGGTGATCGATAGCATGGCAGTGGGCTTCCTGAAACCGCTCGGGAGCGGGGTCTGTCGTCTGCGCAGGCCGGGCCATTCAGATAACAAACACAACCCCCGCGCCTGACCCGACGCACGGGAGAGACCCGTGTCCCCCAAGCGATTCAGAGCTGGCTTTGCCCGTTCATCCTGAAGCACAATGACAATGGAGGGCACCTTGGAAAGGCATCTCTGTGCATGTCCCAGCGCAAGCTGACAGCAACCAAAACACAAATCTGCCTTTCTCCATCTACAAATCCCTGCAATACTAATTGTGGCACCCCCTTCTCTTTCCCGGAGTACCCCCGAGGCAGTGCATGTTTGGTCACATTATGATTAGTGTTTGTTATCTACAGTGCTTGCTCAGTGCATTCGCCTAATTCCTTCGGTTGCCTTTGGCAACATGTCGCCAGTTGATTTCTCAAACCGTAGCACTGGGGGAGAAAATATATTTAGCAGCACAGTGGCTCAGCTGGGCACTGCAGAAAGACTTTCTGAGGACCACAACTTGAACCAATGATGTCGCCAACAGCACCAGTCATGCGCATGTCTTTTGACAATGCAGCGTGTGTTTGGATAAGGATGTTCCTGTGAATAAAATATGAATTAACAGGAAGGCAAATGTTCAAAGGTTCTCAAAACAGAAGTAAACAGTTTCAAGCGAAATGTCTACAAAGTCCCAAGCAGCATGTGAGCCAAACTAAGTTTTTAGCTGCTTTGTATTCAAACTAGCAGCACGCTGTTGAGAACGTTGCTAAGCTACAGTAATAAAGAAATGTCAATTGATTTACAAGTCCAGCAATCATTGCATATTTTCTAAATTACTTGGAAGGTGACTGGCTACCTACATATATAATGGCACCACTTGAAAGCCATTTGCAAATTGGCACAATTACCATCAGCCACAAGCCATTTGTGTAAAGGAATAAGCAGTTTGTGTTACCTGGTCCGATAGAAGGGAAGTCACTATTCTCGTAATGGTGTGACAGGAAGTGGTAGCCTTGACCATGGCACAGAACAGCGGTTGTCAAAATTTTTTTATTTAGAAGTAGTTTAAAAGTATCTGGTTAAAACTTTCAGTAGAAAAATATCATTTAAAAAAATAGGGGGACTGGGTTGAGGACTACTACCCTAAATTTGGGTAAAGGTGTGAGGGCTGAGCAACTGGAGGTGGGGCCTGTGACCTGAGAGAGTGGGGAAATGGTGACAGGGCGTGTGGGCTTGCCATGGGGAAAAAAGTGAACCCTCGTGACGATAGCACTAAACAGATATTTTCCCAGTTTTACTTACTTATTTTCCTTGATGGCAACGTTATTGATGCATTGCTCCACCAAGAATGCCTGTGCCAACATCTGCTCAGTGCGTTAAGAACGTGCAAACCAGTCATCACTCTTTTAGACACGAGTCAATGCCATTTATAGAACCTTTGTAGAACTTAGATCATTCACGAAAATTGAAAACAAGTTTGCGAAGTTTACTTACTACATCCATACAGTGACGTTCACGTAAACCGTGTGCTGTGAATGGAACTGAGCCTTTTGCTATTTTTCATTAGTTCTTTCATTTATCTCTTTCCTGGTATTTATTAATAGCTAGTCTCGCAAATGTCAGGTCACTGGATATTGCTTATTGGTTCAAGTTATGAGCATGGAAGTATATGAAAAAGATCCATTTTACAACTGGAGGAACCCTTTATGTGACTGTGGAGTGACCGTCCGTGTTATATTCTGCTATGCGATCCGAGGGAATAAAGAAAGAAAGTCATTCAGTTTGAGCATAATGAAATCACCTCACAGTAAGTGAACTGCCTCCTTCAGAAATGTGTTTATTCAACATGAAACAGACTTCAAAGGGACTTTGGGGACTAAACGGCAAAATGCTGGAAGGAGTGTCTGAAAAACAGAAGTTGTATTCCACAATTAGCATAAATGTGCTATTTTACAACTTAACAATTGTAGGCAAGTTTCCTTTTTGATGTGGCCATGAAGATTAAAAAAACACCACTGCAGACAGCTGTTAGATTTACTCCAGAGGGATCTTAGCATCAGTGGTTGGTGATTGGGCTGGCAATCTGTGGGTTTAAGGCATGAATCGTCACTTCATTAAGACTCTCATACGATAGCCCGGTGTGAGAAGCCTCCAAGCATTCCCCCCAATCTACAGAAGCATAGGTAAGTGGAGAGGAACTGCCTTGGTCCATTGATACAATTTTGTTTGCGATGTTTCAACTGTGGAGTGTGTCATGTAAAACAATGAATGAAAGGGGTTATACCTACTGGAAAAAAGTCATATGAATTTCACTTGTGAAATGTCAAAAAAACACAAATACATATGAGATCATGAAGTAAATACCTGTGAATACCTGTGAAGTAAATGTCACAACGTTTAAATGCATGGTATACATGCAAAGATGTGTGGTGTAAATGTGAAAACACGTGATTCACATGTGAATTACATGAGTTCATGTCATTTTTCTCGTAAGAGTACTGACCTCTTTCGGTCTCTCACTCACTTTTATATTCATTTCTCCTTAGGTCTCACACAGGTTGAACATGACAGCATTCTGATTCAGGTCATTTTTCAAAATTCGGAGCTGGTTTGCTTTAGCAGGCCTTCAAGCCCTGGAAATGTCGAGGAATACTCTTTACCTGAACCCGCCTAATACTCTAAATGACCATGTCCATCTCCACCTCTGCTGATGTGCCAGAAATTAAGCTAAATCAATATTGCATTGGGTATGGACTTTTATGCTTACCCTCTAAAAACATATCAAATTTAATTTAGATTTTTAACCTTGTGGTTACCATAGATATGTTTTCTAAATGTGGAAAAATGGTGAAAAAATCATTCAGGCCGAGCACTTCTCAAGTGATTGTGCCCCTCTCCACCTCAGCCGATGTGGGGTGAATGCTCTGGCACAAAATGGCTGCCGCACGTCCCCCCAGGGGAATGCTACACATTAGTGGTGGTTGAAGTGAGCTTCCCCTCCTTCACTGTAAGCACTATATAATAGTAATCCATTATTATCCATTATCATGTTGCAGGAACATGGAGTGAGGGGATAACATGAGCAAAACACATCAGCCTGTTATGTGGCTGAATCACCATGTTTACCACCACAGTGTCAAATTGTGAAAAAAATACACATAACAAGATGCTCTTTTTAGTAGTTAGGTGCAAAAGCTGAAAACTGAGATATTCAGAGAATCCATGTTGTTACCCAAAGCAACTGCAACTTTCTTTTCACAACTTTAGCAGACAAGCCCACGGATATACAGTACAATGCAAACATTAACCCAGTGAATGAGGCGGATGTGTTGTTTGTATTGTCTTGTATACGACAGTTGTACTAAATTCATTCTACACCCTGTGCTATGCAAATCTTTTTTACATGTAGAACTTTGCCATTTTCCAGCTTTGCTTTATATGCCCATGGGCTTGTGTGTGTGCAGAATTTCATAAGAATGAACCCAATGATGAACAATTATGCCAAATGTGCATATGGTGAAAGATCAGAAAACAGCTTTGTACAAAAAGACAGTTGGAGCATAAACACCATAGATACTAAACTAAGATGTGTAGGTATCACACTCAAAAGACAAACTTTTTCTTCATGATATATTCTTTATTAGTTTAGAAACCTTTGCAGATCAGTACAATACAATGTACCGTATATAGAGTATATATATACTATGTACTACTCTGGTTGCTCTCTGAAAACATGGAACATTTTGTTCGATTTTGATAAACCTGGTTACCCTGACCATTTTTCTCAAATGTAGAAATGTTTTTTTTATTTTGTATAAGAAATCTGAAGCTACCATAGGGTGCATGGTTCCCTAATGAGAAACATGTATTCCACTGATATGAATATACTGTGTATATATATATATATATATACACACACAAACACATTCATTGCCTAGCGAGGCCTCATAAATCTCTGGTCTGTGTGTCTGAGTTCATCACTTGGCCCCGTATATAAGACGCCTACAGCACTCTCACCTCATGACTACATAATATATTTTTGCACTCAATGAGGAATATGTGCATTTTAGCCTCCTCTCTGTTGTTTGAAATAACCCGGATGCTATATTTAAACCAGGGGTCGGCAAGGAGGCCTGTATCTGTTTTTGGATTTCATGCCAATTGCTGCTCTCGATTATTCTATTACACCAATCATTTACATCTGATGTTTGAACCACATTTCTTGAAAAGCTCACAAATGACAACCTATGTCAAACATTGTGCCACGGTTTATTCTACAAGTTAAATGTCATCGGTGTATATAGCTAATTAGCTAAGTGAGCCAGGGCAATTGCTATAAACAAAAACCTGCATACACAAGGGCCCTCCACAAATTGAGTTTCCCACCCCATATCTAAACTCTATCCGCTGACACGAGAGTAAGAAATACGGTAACAGATGCTGCTGCTGCAAACCAAGGCTTTACCAAATATCCCTTGCTTCTTTGTCTCTTTAGCACGTTCATGTGTGAAATTGACTCTTTTTTTAAGAAATGATTTAGTCAATGGATTTTTCTGCATGTTATGTCAGGGATACATGCTCAATCAATCATTTAGGGACATCAGACAAAAGCGAAAAACATGCGACGTTAACAACTGCAACAGAAACAAACCCCTCGCAAAAGCACACAGGCAGGTTCAAAATAACTTCTTTTTTTTGGCCCATTTTATGCCAGTAGTACACATACATACATACCTTATACACATATACCTCTCCATTATTGCTGCTGGATAGATGTTACGTATTGTTATTTTGACAATTCAAATGGCAGCGTGTGGCGTAATTAATTTGATTAGTTTATTATTATTATTATTATTATTATTTACATTGCCCACCCTGGCATCCATGTTCAAAATAATCAAAATGTATCACGAATCATAAGCTGATTTTCACCTTGATCATTTTCCCTGCATGTCCTCGGCGGCCGTCCCCCTTCACTTCTTTTCTGATTGGAATTCCCCAGGCCCCGATCTTCTGACTGTGTGTTATTCCCCCCCTCAATCACTCTCCGGTCAGAACGCGCTCTCAGAAAGTGTCCATTTGGCCCTAGTTATGAATAGAATTCACTCTGGATTGAAACCATGCCACTGTCATCTGCTTTTGAAATGGAAAGGGCCGAGCAATATTGAGCTTTAACAAACAGAAACATTTGACTTGAAAGAACAGAATCAAAGAGATATGTGATTGGTGATATGAAAAGGGAAAATAAACGAAATATGAGGAAGTGATATATACATGCATACTGGACCCAGGAAAGGGAAAGGAGGTATACAAAAAATATTTCAATACAATGCAAAATTAAAATAACAATGGCCAGGCACAAGAACTGTGGAATTGAAACATAATTTTCATGAATGTGACACCTACTCCATTACTTCTCTCACTGAATTATACATAAAGTTGTTCCAGAGTCACAAAGAAATTTCATGATCTTCGGATTCACAAAGCTATTTATTATTAGTAGCCAGAGTAAAGGACGTTGGAGAATAAAAGTTGTAACACCAAAGTTAAAGTATACATAAATCCAACTTCCAAGTTTTATTATGGCTGTAATATTTTGTCAAAATGAATTATGAAGCTATTTTTCATTGTATCCTTCCCGTTTTGTTAATATATTTCCCCCTGTGGGTAATCACAGCCTTCGCCAAGATCTCAGGAAAGGATTATTACAAAACACGAACAATTCAATATCTGTAATTTATTCATTGTAACATAAAGTGTAGATTTACAGTGCCCCTTTAAAGTCTGCACCCCGTTTCAAATATTTTACCTTTTGTTACCTTACAGCTTTTTATGAAAACAAATTAAATCAGGATTTTCTCACCCTTACTTACTCATTGTAACCCAGAACTTCCAACTGAAAAAATAACAGTTCTGTAAGAAAGAACGGGCAAACATTGCCCAATCTAGGTGTCCAAAGCTGGTAGAGACATATCCTAGTAGACTCATAGCTGTAATTCAAGCAAATGGTGCTTCTACAGGTGCTTCTAAGCACTAAATCAGTGAGGTATACACTCTCAATCAATCAATCCCTGTTATTCTATTTCTATATTTTTTTATTTACCGTTCAGAAATGTTGAGAATTTGTTTCACTTGGAAGTTGTAGGGTAGAAATGTATACATAAAGTTGGAAAAAGTCTGATTTAATATGTTTTCATTTCAGGCTGTAAGGCAACAAAAGCTAAACATTTTGTAACGGGGTGTAGACTTTAAAGGGGCACTGCTGTGTGTGTGTGTGTATTATATATATATATATATATATTATATGCTCTTAAATATAGGTGGGACTATCACCCAATCACAATCATCACATTCTCACCCAGACATAATATATATATACTAAAACAAGTGTTTCAAAAATAAACATCTATTATCCAACTGTTCCTTTTACTGGTGACCAGAAGAATGGCCTTTGCTTCAATGCCTGCACTTCACAAACCCATTATCAGTCTCTGTTCACAATTATGTTTCATATGAAGTGGCTGTATGTGTAAGAATTGCTATGTCTTCCTTCTAGATGGCGAGAGTGCTTTAAAAAAAGACTGAGTTCTGCAAGACAGGCCTGAAGGCTGAGGAAAAGCTCAAACCACCTGCACATGTAACAGGTGCGGGGGAATTAGCATTATAACTGCTCTCGCTGTGTAGCATCAACTGCCTAGCAGGGCCCAACTGTCTTTGCCCCCTAGCAAACGCATCAGGACAACAACAAAATTACTCCTCAAAACCTAACAGGTCAGAAGCTTTGAAAGCTTTTTCACAATCACTAATGGTCTTCAGCGAATAGGAATGTGCGCTGAATTAACAGAAGCTTTAGGCGGACGGTGTAAAAGGCTAGCATTTTATTTTTTTGAAAGAGAAGGGAAGAGAGAGAGAGAGATTAAAAATAAAAAGGGAAGAGGGAAATAAAAGATCTTACAGTGCTGGTGTCCTTTCTCCGGTCGTTTGTATTACTTTAAGTAAGTGGCTTTAACAGAAAGGTCCATTAGAGCCTCTTTTATGGCCGTGCTCCCTGCATCGAGCGCTCTCCTTTTCAGCCCTCTTACCGACGGCATCTTTTGGGTTCATTCAAGAACAACACGCAATAAACGGGTGTTCACACACGTGCACACGTGCTCCGTCCAGCCGTTTGGCATTCGCTCGTTTCTGTTCTTCCAAATTCTCCTTGGAGTCTTCGGAAGACGAAACAACGAGGGACTCCATCACAGTGCACCAAGACGTGGACAGTAACAACTGTGTCTGCCACACTCCCTCCAGATAGCCACAAGGAGGGGGACTGTGCGTCTGTTCCAGGTAGCGCCTTGGGCCTTTAAGTTAGTGGCCCTGCTGCACAGAAGAGCGGTTACATGTTGCTTTTACCTCTCTTGAATGATTTATACGTTTAATTAGAAAAAAATACTAAATGGACGGCATTCCTTCCAGCACTCTGGTGGAAAAACAAAGCAATTTAGCATTGTGCTCTTATCTTAGACTGGGGTGAAATCGAATTTTTGTTGGGGCACTTGCAAGACTCCTAGTTGGTACCGAATGTGGCACGGGTTCAAAGTGTTGAACGTTGAGAATCAATAGCGCTGCCGTGGAAACAGGTCACACGGATGAGGCAAAGCAGGATTCCGCTTTGGAACACCCCATGGATTCGGTCCAGATTTGACACATTCACAATATCATTTGCAAATTTCCCTCAGAGGATCGCCACTGTTTATTTCACGGCCCAGGTGTTTGTTCCCTCCAAGAGCGCTGCGAGAGAAACTGATTTTAGCGGGGGGGTGGGTCAGCATACTCCGCCCTTGTCTCCCTACCGCCACCCAGGGCACAAAGCACTTACCACGTTGAGGCTGGAACTCTCCAGCACACTCCTCTCCATATCGGTCATCTCAAACAAGCTGTGCTAGCCTTCCGTTTACACCGGGTGCAGCCTCTCCGCAGTCATTCTGCCTCCGGTAGGCTTTTGACGGCCGTCACTTAACGGGGTCACTTTATATCAATGCCAATCAGCCACACGTTGAAGGTGAGACAGATTGTGGACCGGGGATACTGGATAGTCATCTAATTTACTGCTTGACGGAACCAAAGAAAAAGCAAGCAAGCCTAAATGCAGCAGAAATCTGATAGGCCCTAATGCGGATAAAAGGGTTAATCCCACATTGAAAAACGGCACCGGAAAAACAAATATAGATATTGAAAAGTTTGAATTTTGCAATGATTTAAACACCAGGTGTGGAACAAAAAAAGCATGGGTGGCGCGCGCCGATGCAAGAGATGTAAAGATGAATAATTACATATCCGACTCTCCCAGGATTACTTTGTGTAACTTGAATTCGTTCCAAACGCCAAACAGCTAATAAGCCCCTCGTGCCACACATAAGCACTTTTATCAGCGACGGCAGCTGGAGAGATGTGTGTGTTGTGTAAGCTGCCTTTGAGCAGCTCAGCCATAGCAGCCCCTGACCGAGGGGCACGCGGCTAGTATCACCCAGAGTTTACCCCGACAGCCAGACAGCCCGAGCGTCCAGAGGAGTCAATGCTCAGTCATCGCGTCCCAGTTATGCAATTAGCTGTCCAGTGATAGAAGCGGTAATGCCGGGTGCTCACTTATCTTTCAGCTAACGCTCGGGCCAAAGCAGTCCCAAGGAGAAACTCAAGGACATCCATCCTGCTGGCTTTCGGCGTCTCTGCTGCGTCATTGTCTCTCCCCCCCGCCATCATTTGCGTCAAATGAGACGAAAGGACTAACCACTTTAAATCTGGGGCTATAAATCGTTATAGGAGTTTGAAAATGTCCCCCCTTGTTTACTGCATCAAATAAGACCTTCATTTAATGAAAGAAAATCTATCTTTTGGGATTAGATTGATGCATAAATGAAAACATATTTTCCCTGAAACTTCTAAAAACGAATACGATTTAGCTTGTTTTCATTTCGGGTGTCTGCGCAGCATGAAATGAGCCGAAGCGACTGCGTATTTCAACAGCAATCTAGACATTCTGATCAGACAGGCGCAAAGTAATCAGCTTGACTACTGCAGATACATGCTCCTGAAATGTTCTCCAGCCATTACTTCATACTGATCTCTTGGCAGTATCTATTGTCCATAAAGGATTTTTTTTTGTATCTGTATTTGTTTGGGCCTTTTTTATCTTTGGCTAGGAGATAAAGGGCCAATCTAATTTATACACAGCACACAAAGCTTGTGGCGCTCTCTCTCATCTCCCAAGCAGGCAAATCAAATTATGAAGGCTGTTGCTTTGTCACTGATTTCCTCTTAGCGCTGCTGATTAAAAGCCCCAGTGGAATTGTTTGAAAGACATATTCAATTGTGATCGCAGATAAGGTGGCGAGGCTCGGCAGCGGGCAAACAAGAAAAGCTCCAAATGGCATTCAGAAAGTTCAGATTTTGTGTGTTCGGGGTGTGATTGCGATCTGGCATCGACGACACGCAAATCCAGGTCTCTGGGGCCTTGACCCTGGCTTTCCTGCCCCCGCTGAGATGATGGCTACACTTCAATTTGAGTGAATGAAGGGGGAGAGAGAGAGGTAAAGTGTGTGTACGAGAGAGAGGGGTGAGATCTAAAAGGGTGCAAATGGGAAATGAAAGAGCAAATGGGAAATTCAGAAGATTTCATACAGCAATTACAGTTACCACACCGAGAGAAAAGCAGTGCACAATAAATAAAAAGGGAACAGAGAACTTCCTCTGTATTCGTGTTGGTACTTCGGCCATAACGCTGACAGTGTCCTGCTGTGCAGAAATAGCCATTTGTGCTCAGTATACGCACATTATTAGCGAATGGTCAGGGTGTGAAAAGGGTTTCTTAAAATCTCATTGGTGCGTGAGAATGAACAGCCCAGTGCTGTCCAACTCTGGTCAGCCCTGGAGACATAACACTCCTTCAGGGTCCACTGCACATAGCATCCACGTTTTTTTATTTCAAAACTCATTCCAGTACCGCAACATAAATATACAGCTCGGATCTACGAGGGCATAAATAAGATATGACTGTGAATTTTGTGGACAATTAATCCTGGCAGACTCTGTTGCACTGTAACGCTTTTTAATCTGGGAGAGTCTGCTTCACGCAGGCGTCAGGGAATGAAAAACACTGCCTCCTGCCACCATTGCCTCAGATGTAAATATTGTTCTGACTTCAGGTACAGATAATTATGCGGTAAATAAAATGTGCACATTACATCCTACCAAAGAGGCGACAATGCGGAATGGCTTACGCTGAGCCGAAACCATAGGACGTGAACCATGTAGGCTACCTGTAGCCGGTCAATAAGTCTTAAATACAACAGACGATGTTCATCGCCAATAAAGAGAAGTCGCCATTAGAGGATTAGAGGATTCGATCTGACCCGTAATGTCCTCGGCACATCTAGTGCGCCGTAACGTCTGCGTCTCGGGCGTGCTTGGAAAGCATGTGGCCCGCACCGCTTTCTCGTGCCGCGGCTGTGGCCAGGTCGTAAAGCTGATATACCGAGGGCCGATTGAGCCGAGGCAAGCAACGGTGCGGCAAAGAAGAAATCAGCACAGATGGGCATTGTCTCTGTCCTTGGTGCTGAAATACAGCTCTCGTCTGTGAGCAAGCGCCACCCTTCTTGACCCGGCAGAACCTCCGGGATATTTATCACCTGGCTTGCCGCCGTTGTTTGTGGAACTCACATTTTGTTTTACTTTTATTCTTTGTCTTGTTACGGTGGTTGAGTGTTATCTCTCCGCGGCAGCAAGCCGAAAATTGGTTTGCGATGCATCCACACAGCCCTTCCCTTTGTCCCGCTCTGCATTGCATCGACATACGCCGCCCTACTGCTGCATCTCGCGCCTCGTCTGTCTCGGGACAGTGCTTCATCATGTTGTTGAATACTTGGGAGTGAATAGAGAAGTTCTGATTCCTAAAATGAGAAGGAGGCTACAGAGCTCTGTAGGTTGAGGGGCCCGGGGACACCAGGGTCAGCTGCCCATTGTTCACAACCCTGCAAACAAAGCGAGTGGAAATGAGTTTACTTGAAGGGTAAACTACTTGTGTTTGTTTCAGCTACCAATGGATTAGCTTTTGGCTAAATGGTTTTGACTCAGAACATATTGAATGCATAACTGCAAAATAAGATTCTGCCAAGTATTTGCTGCCTTTCTGCTTGAGCATATTGATGTGACAGTGGGAAATGGCTTTGGCATTCAGATTGTTATTGAAATAGTCGGGGGTACACTCGATGAACCATCAAAAATGTACCCACCTCCGGCATCAAAAATCACTGCCTGCTTGCACCACATAATCCTTGCTGTGATCTCCAAAAAAATGTGAAGCTGATTTTGAGCACGCGCAAGGGCTCGTGTTAATCATGCACACTGACAGATAAAGTATTAGTGCTCATGCGTGCCGCCTATTGTCGCAAAGTAGCATGGCAACAAAGACTGAACGAGAATTTCCTGTGCAATTCGTACAATTGCCGCTGTTCTCTGAAGACGACTTCAAATGAGACTGCCTGATCCTGAAACATTCACACTTTTCATTGCTTTATGGGAACAAAGGGAAATACTGCTGATGTGTCTCTTTTCTTTTCACAGATAAGTGAAACATGGCCCAATAAAGTGAGCTTTGTGATGGGGTCCCCTGGAGTCTCTGTTCTACCATCATTCCCGCTAATGCCAACCCTGGGCGCCGCGCGCATGAGATATTTCACACTGGAGAAATGAGAGAAGTCAACACAAACACAGGCCACGGCGAAGGGGGAGATCACATAAACAACAGACTGTCGGGGAGCAGTTCAGCCTCGCGAGATTTTAATGAGAATCAAATGTTTCCAAGCACTTGCACTACAGAACGTAATGTGTTAGCATTTAGACTGCCTCCTCAAAGCAGACCAATGCAAATGGCTTATCTAATTTGGCTGGCTTCATTTTTAAACTCATTTAATTAAAGTATGTTGACTAAGGTTGACCAGATAAGATAGCTGGTGTTTACTCTAAGGGCTGTTATAAACAATGCTTTGTCAGTTGCCTAATTCCCCCAGCAATTATGCAAGCCACAAAATCGCGGTAATCAACAATCCCCCGCAAGTTTTGTGATATTATCTTACTGCATATGGCTCATGTGGGCATCCTATTTGCTTAGGAGAGGGTAAATAAACATGAGTCATACTTCCTCAAGTTCACTTTCTATCACACATTATACAGATTCAATTCCTGTTATATCACGGCCATATCATTGAATATGAAAAGTAACTTTTATGATTTTATTTGTATTATTATTATTATTATTATTATTATTATATTACTTTTACATTAACTCTTGTTTTTCATATCATATTCATATTTCATTTCAGTCAATTCACTGCACTGGACTGACAATAATCAGGCTATATAATAATGCAGTGTACAGGCACAATTACAATATACAATAAAGTGGATTTGACGCTGCAAGTGTGATTTGGAAAGGGACAAAAATAAGCGAGCGGTTGACAAGATGTTGACGTGACAAGCATCTCCACAAATTTCACACGGTAAGCACCCGCAATGTTCATCACTCGCGCTGCATTTAAACAGCATCATTTCGCAGCCACCTCAGTCGCCATTACGCCCCACAGACATTAAAACAAGTCACCATGAATTTAAATGAGGTTGCACCTTCATAAATGGCTGTCCACCACGCCGAAGGAGCGTTCGCCATCGCTCCACAGAAACCTGTTAATAATAATAATAATAACAGCAATCTTTTACTGCGCCCTGTATCTTTCTTACACCGTAAACAATCATTTTACAAGCGAATACACGTAAATTAAAATAGTCTCTTTGTCTCTTTCCATGTGGCAAGGAATACACTTTCCTGTGGCTCATTCTGAATGTTTCGGTGGAATTCCAATTCTTTGAACTGAGTCGCACTATAGTACAATTAGACTGAATTTCATCATCTAACAAATGAGTCGGTGCAAAAGGGTTGAGACTCTGAGGGGTCAGACTGCAGTTGACTGATGTGCAACCCTCCTTCAGCGGTGACATTGCACCCGAATGCCGCAGTTAATCCACTATGGCCCGAGGGGGAAAGGACTGTGTTTTTGCAGTAATGCTGTGATGAACTCGTTGGCATTTGCGTGTATGGCTCCCTTGACCCAAGGAGCTTTGTCATTCACATTATAACTGTGGCAAGAAAATCATCCCAGCAGAACAATCACTGCAGAATTACAGTATAAATACTGGCATCGGATGTTACAAAAAATACACAGAGCTGCTAGTGAAGGTATATTAGCATGTTACAATAAATAGAATAAACATATCGACCACACTGTGGACATCACTCTGAAACTATTTATAGTCCTGTTTATTTTTTTTTTTTTTAATTAAGCCACATTTTTATTTAAAGAATTAAAGAATGTGGGAAACAGCTTGTTTTTTTGTTGTTGTTGTTTTCTGCTAAACTCCATTGTAAAAGTTGCATTTATGTGTTGGGAGCTAGCATCATTTAGGTATTTTAGTTGCAGAGCCATTACATCTGGCATTGAAACTGTCTTGCAGAACATACCTCTGAGAGTAACGCTGATGCTCTCAAGGTATACTGTTTCATTGTGCGAAAGATAATGAGGTTTTTCAGCATGTTTGCCAGAAAGAAGCGCGTAAGGCTAGCACAGCGGTGTCTTCAGTAAGGAACTGACATTTTGTAAAGTGGCACCAGTTACTCCTATGCACCATGCAAAGATCAACCTGTCTCATTGAGAATATGCCACCCATGCATTAGACAAAAGCCTCTATTCATCATAATCACATAACATCACATTTTAGCAAATGGTATAGTATTTTCAAGTCTTATGACCTTCTTGTTGCTTTTACAGCACTTGCTCAAATTTGTTACCCAGAGATAAGGACACACCATGTTTATGTTTCCGTTGAATACAAACCTGAGCAAACTAGCAACACAAATTTCCAGCATGGCTCCAATGAACTGTGGTTCATATAAATCCCCATTTTTAAAGGTTAAACACAAATATGTTTGTTGCTGACCACTAACAGACAATAATCATGAAATATGCACATGTGCATTTTAATAAATGATTGATTTCTCTGTGCTCTGTTCCCCTGTACTGACTTGTTTGTATTTGTACAGAATTTGTCCGTGTTGTGTTTCTGCTATTTGTTGTGATGTTGTTATGATGCCTCGGAGGGGTTGGGGAGGAATAGAGAGGACTGCTCCTCCTCTGTCTGCTGTCAAGTTCTCCTGGTTCCTCCCACAGCTTGGGAGGTTGATTTGTAATCAGCCAAGCTGCTACTCGTTGCCTTTGTCATTGCCATTATAATGGCACCATTTTCTGTACCATTTCCTTCTCTCAAGGGAGAGATGAATGTTGTGATTGTTGGTGGTCCCCTCACAACCTGTTTTGTTAGTTTGGGTTTTGAGAAGTGTTTTTGTTTGAGGTGTAAGTTTTGTATTCGTTTTGTTATTTTTGTACCCTGCACCAGGGGAATAAAAGGACCATGAGTCAATCCACTAGCGAGTTTAACTGTTTTTCTGCCCATTCACCATCTGGCATAGTGGCCACACCTGGTGCTGTGTTACAGTATTTTTAGTCAAGTCTGTTAGAAGATAAGTGGATTTGCTCTTAAGGTTCTTAACTTTTGTCGCCATTAGGGGAACGCGAGGGAATTTTCCACTTTTTCTTCCGTCTAGGAACGGCTAGTTGGTTAATCAGCTGACGAGAGGTTTTTAATGTTTTTTCACCCTCTGAGGAGCAAATCTAAGAGCAGGAAAATATTTGTTTGCTCGCTAGTTTGCCTTTTACTGACCGAATGCAAACTTTTGTGTATGATAATCCTTGCTACAAACAATCGGTACCTGCCTAAGTTAGTTATATGGAGGTGTTTCTTGTCATTCCTGCTCCTGACTGTTTGGAACCACCCCAGTGTGGTTTGTAAAATTGACTTTACTGTCTCAGCAGTAATTTAATAAGGCACAGGGAGAGTTAGGTTTATATAGTTAGAGGACAAAATGAGGCCAATGCAGTGCAAGTGTTGCAGAATGATTGCATTTCTGGAGGGAGACTTCCAGGGGCCATTCATCTGCAACTGCTGTTGGCTTGTAGAGCATCGCGAGAGCAAAATTCTTGATCTAAAATCGCAACTCGCTAGATTGGACTGCCCTGTGGAATTTGTAGAGTTACCTCCCACACCAAAGCCGGGGACGGGGAAATCTCCAGGGCAGGCAGGAAGAGAAAGTTGGGTGGTGGTAGGGTGTAAGCCTAGAAAAGGACTTGCACATACAGGGGTGGAATCCCCAGAGTTTGTGGTGTCCAACCGATTCCAGCCCTTGCAGGAAAATGATCTGGTCCAATGCTCTGACTGGGAGGACTGATGAGCCCCAGGGCACACTGGTGGCCACAATCCCCAAGACAAGTCATAGTGGGGGACTCAATTATTAGAGGTGTAGACAGTATAGTGCGTTCACGTGATAAGGAGTCTCGGATGGCCTGATGCCCAGATTGGAGACTTCCTGAAACGTACAGACAACCTCCTGGCCAGAACGGGGGTGGATCCAGTGGTCATGGTCCATGCTGGAGCACATTTGTAGAATTAGCCAGAAAGATCATGAGCAGAACCTCCATTGTGATCTTTTCAGAAATTCTGCTGGTACTACATGCGAGTAAAGGGAACCAAAATGTTAAATGCAGATTTAACACGTGGCTAAAAACCTGGTGTAGGAAAGAGGAGCATAGGTTTATGGGGCGCTGGAATTCATTTTGGAACAGGGGTGACGTGTGCAAATGTGACGAGATACATTTGAACAAGAGGGGTACAGCTGCATTAAACCAACGTATGCTTAGGCGTAATGAAGAAGTATTTAAACTTGGGACTGGGGGGACGAAGTGAAATGAGTATTAGTATTAAAGGTATGGTGGTACAAACTGCCTGGATGGAGGATATCAAGGCAATGTATAATAACACCTTTTTAGAGCATAAAGTTAATAGAGTTTGCTTGGCGCAGTCTGTGGTGGGGCAGGGGTAGAATAAATGTAGTAGTAATACTTTTAAGTTCCTTATTTTTAATGTTAGATATTGTTTTGAAATTTGAGGCTGTGATGTTTAATGAGGGTTATGGTATTGTTGTGATTACAGAGCCATGGCTTGGAGTAGTGGATGGGGATGAATATAATGACACTACCGGTCAAAAGTTTTAGAACACCCCCATTTTCCAGTTTTTACTGAAAACCTTTAAAAGGCAGAAACTTTTTTGGCAGTGAAAATTAGTTTTCTTTGGCATCAAAAAAAGCACTTGGAAACTCTGACAGGAAGAGTTCTGGCAGACACAATATGACATAATCTTGATAGAAAAATAGTTACATTTGCAGATGATACATAAATCTGGGTTTAGCAAACAGTTTTGAATCTACTGAGGTAATCCAAGATAATTTAATTTAAATTTATGAGGAAAGACTTAAGACACTTAATCTATTCAAGTTTAGCTAAATAAGACTAAGTGGGGATTTGATTGAGGTTTTTAAATTCATAAAAGGGATTAACAAAGTAAACTACCAGAGATTTTTTAAATTGAGTTCAGTTAGAATAACAAGAAGGCACAGGTGGAAATGAGTTAGTTAGTAAGGTAAATTCCACACTGATATTAGGAAGTATTCCTTTTACACAGAGAATGGGTGGAAAAGTTTGTCCGGTCATGTAGTGGAGGTAGAAATACTTGGGGTACTCAAGTCCAGGCTTGATGCAGTACTGGATATTCTTTAGGGCCAAATGGTCTGATCTCGTCATTATGCATTCTTATGTTCTTATGTAAATGTTATAAATTCAGTCTTTGCTTTGCATGTATAAACTGAATATAAATGTGGCTTGTTACCACGCAATGGTTCCTATCCTGAGAGTCCTTCTATTCCTAAAATGAGCTGAATTTCTAATGCAAACAGGATGTGCACAAATCAAAAGCTTGCGCTATGCTTTTAATATTGATGAATAAACATTATACCCTGCACACACTTCACGTGTATATATACATATATATGAATCTATGACAGCTATTTGCATGCAGAATATCACATTTATCATCAATTACAGGAGCAGAGTTGGCTAGAGATTTCCTCAGTTCTGTACATATGTGTATTCATTAAGTGGTAAATATTTGTGCAACTGTGTGACAAAATCCAGCACAGAGGCAAGATAAATTCCTGCAAAGGCAGAGAAAGGGGAAAAAATCACAAAAGCTATCAGATCTCCATGGTAACGCTAATTTGAGGTCATTCTGTTCTCAATTACGATAAAGGTAATGAGAAGAAGTGGTGTAGCCATGGCAGCAGGAAAATTCTTCTACCTTGTCATGATGTAGTTTCCTGACCGAAAGCAAAAAGGTGTCACTCAGGATGCGACATGGACGCTAAAGCGGAAGTGGGTCTCAAAACATTTGGGGCAATGACAGCGCCCCAGGAGCAGAGGCCGCCTCTCGAGGTCTGTCAGGAAACAGAGTCACGTTTCACGGCAGACGAGATCAACAAACTGATGACATTCAAAGTCTGTCACGAGCCATTAAAAATGTGAGAAGGAGGTGGAATCCATTAGCACCGGCTTCAAGACAGAGGGAGTGCTCCGTCGGCACAATTCCCAACAATGCCAAAGAACTGCAGCGCTCATGAAAGCGCAGGCGGTACGATCGCATCAATTTTTCACCTTCCCCTCGATAGATTTATGCGTCCCAGTTCAATAGCCGGTCGCAAGCGCTCGGTTTGGTGTCAGTGGGGAGAAAAAGTTTCAAAGAGAGAAATGGGGTTTCTAATGGAGGTTCAGGAGGAAGAATGATTCCAATGCCCACGTGCACCTGCTCCCAATCATCCAATCGTTGGCAGTGTACATAGTTCCAGAATGCCTCTACTTTTGCACAAGTGCATGAGCACCTCATACTATTTTCACATCCCTGATTTTAGGATATATTGGGGTGGCAGGTACGCCATCTGGCAAGGTGAGGTAAGACAGGGGTAAGAAAATAAAATGTGAAAAATGCCAAAGGGAATGAATACTTTTTATACCCACTGTATATTCACTAATCACATAAAACACTATAGATGACTCAGTAGTGTTATCCTCACAAGGGGGCAGTGCACAAAGTACTGAAAAGGGGTTTGAATAATTGTGAAATTTTTGGGAAAAATATATGACTTGTTAAACAAAATCAATTCTATTAGTATAAAACGGGGGTGTTCAAAGCAAATCCAGGCCTCCTGGAAAAACCCCTGGTCTGCATTGTCTGCTCATTACCTGTATTGTTTATTTGCTCATCAACCACCACACCACCTGATTTCTGAATAATTATCCAAAAAGCTTACGCCCTTGGTCCTGGCTGAAGCACACGAGCTTGTGAATTGTGGTCAGTGAAATCAGGTGGTGTAGCAGACTCAGGACACTGGTGGTTGGCATTTTGCAAATACCTGTTCAGAAATAAAATGAGGTGGAGCACTGTGGACCTTGAGGCCTGCCCCCTGTATTTGAATTTACCCACTCTGGTATAAAATAATATAATTTGTTATATTTTTTAGCATACAATATAGCTATTTTTGTGATCTTTTCAACTGAAAATAATATTTTATTACTTTTAAAAAGTGGTGGGGACAAAATCGGCCCTTTGATAAAGTGTGTGTGGGGGGGCATGTTCCCAGTGGAATATATGCCCCTGGAGCTTGTATAATCTGTTATGTTGAAATATGAAGATCCTTCATCACAGATTTAAATATCGATCCTGGCCTTTGGATGTTGTGTGTATGTCTTTGATTCATTATGGCTAGTACATATTCCACAAACCTTAAGAGTTGAGTGTTAACATAATTGCTTACTCTCGTGTCACCATACTGTAGCCTATGTATAGAATTTTAATTGGTTGACCATCTCTGTGAGGTTGCTACATTGATGTAACTGATTAACAAGATCTCTGAGGAATAAGAGTGACTTATCTGATAGCACACAGCTAAGCAGATCTTTGATTATTAATCATTCGATGGTCTTTGTATGCTCTATTTGGAATTTATTTTTTCACCAATAAAGTTATACCTTTTATTTTTGCGAATATAATATAAAGCGGTTGTAGAACAAATAACGTTAAATGATTCTTTATTTTGCTGTGATGTATTTAAATGGTTGCTATTGTTACTGTACTTTCTATGCGTGGATGCCTCTGCAACACATTCAACAAATGTTTATTTTTCTCATCATCACCCCTAATCAAGCACTCTGGTATTGCTTGCGCATGGTAATCTTTTTGCTAAAACCAGTTTTCTGGTGGCAGATTGCTCAGATCCCCTGAATCTGTTAAAATACAATTCCATCAATCCACAACTCTCAATCCAGCCCCCATTCCATGCACCCAGTGCAAGCACTGAAAAGCGGGGTTGAGAACAACAACCCCAGCTCATATGTCATTTTATACCTTTGCATAGCTCTAGAAATATTAATTTGCATTTGCAATGGCTGCATTTGTACTAGCATTTGGCTTGTGGAATCATCAAAATAGGGTACAACGTATCAGCACAATCTAGACATGGCTTATGGTGTCCATTTTAGGCATCAGACAAACAAAGTAATGAACAACCCAGGAATTAGCTGTGGCAATATTATTTAGGCAGAGATCGGTTGCTAGGATTCACTACATATTGTAGCAGTGGGTATGTGTATTTCATCATCCCCCTCCCCTTTGTATGAAAATGTTAGGGTAACCGTAGATGTGTGTCGTATGGTGTTTAGTGCCCTGGGTGTCATCTCCATTTCTGCAATGTGTTCTTCTCTGCCTATTAGCTTTATTGGTATGCCTAATAACGCTGGCAGCGAGATCCTGAGCCCTGAGCCCTGAGCCCTGAGCCCTGAGCCCTGAGCCCTGAGCCCTTAAAAACAATAGCAAGCTAGTTCATGTTAGGTAAGTAACTGGGCCAGCTGCTCAGCATGTTGGCTGTTAGACTGATATTACCTTTCTTATCATTACAACTACAAGTGAATTGTTCATACTCAATGTCACCCACAACTGCTTCACATCAGTGCTAGCTAGCTAACAGTAGCTAGCTAAGCTTTAGATTGCTATGTTCCAGCAGCGGATAGAGTTGCAATTCCTGATATAAGAAATATAATTTTTGTTATCAGAAACTAATTGTTTCCTATGGGAATTTGGGAATTTTAACGTGACGACTAAGTGTTAAAAAGGGCTTGCCATTGTCTGAGAGTTTTCTTGACTTTAACACAACTTCATGTCTGATACTGTCCCAAAACAACATTACATTTCAGTGGGAATTACATTTTTAGAAAACGATATGACCAGGGGTCTGTAACAGCGGGAAACTCAGCCAGGGTTCATCAGGTTACCAATGTATTGGACTATCTTTCTTGAAGGTAATCATTGTGGGGGGTCAAAAGTGAATGAATGTGATATGGTGTCTTCTTGTTGCCATGACTAGGAACAGAACAGAATAAAACTTTCATAATCCTGGAGGGAAATTAGCTTGCCAGCTGCTGTGCAGATAGAGTATCCAGACATTAACATACATAAAATGTTCACACATAGTGTCCACACATTCAGGCATAGTGTACACTGGCCAAAAGTAGGACTTCATTGCAAATAGGAAAAAGAAACAAGTGATCGGTTTAAAATGTTTGTTTTCATCATCTTGACAGATTTCTTGAGCCAACCAATATAAACATTGGGGTGATGCTGATTAGTTTATGTCTTGAAATCCCATCCCAATGTCTTCATTCACGATTTCTGCTCACAGATACACCAGCTTCACTCGACTTTATGTACCCACACATCTTGTAGTTCAGAAGAATGTTAATTCACACCATAAAATGGAAAACACACTGTGGGCAAATTAAGTTAAAAATAGGCAGTGCTGCCTTTTTCAGTGCTGTGGCAGTTGAATGAAATTCTATGAGAGAAATCTTGTGCACCACTTTGACCTGCCTGCCAAGAGGTTTAAAGAAGCAGTGGAGTCTTTGCAGACAATACAGAAAGCACACACAAATTCAAAACAAATACCCAACATAGAGCAACAGGAGAGAGGTCTGACTGGGTATTCATAATTAAGAACTTAAAAACAGATAGTGAAATGATGCTACTTGGCATCAGACACTTTTGTAGCCCGTTCTAGTTACAGCAAACTGGATCAATTATCTCACCGAAGACTGTACTGATTTTAGGGACCTTTAACTGAATGTGTTCTGTATATTTCAAGTAAGTGTATAACTATTAACTATACTTAGAGATATACTGAATACATTCAGGTAAATGTGGAACATACAGTACACTACTGATACAATATCAAGCCATTTTAAAAGCAGATACATAAAATGACTATATACAGTTTAATACATATTATTATGAATAAACACAGCCATCTGTCTGAATTGTCATTAAAAAAGAAAAAAACCATTACCATGGTTCTGCAGCATGTTAGAAGCTCTTTGTTCTTTTTCAGTTTAATTAATTTATGTTCGTTCTTCCCTTAACTGAAGATGTTGTAAAAACTCTTAAAATGATTATTCTACCTCATCTCCTTTAGCTACATTCAACTACCCTTGAAGGATTCCATAAAAAAATATTACGGTAAGCAAGCTGTCTCCTTCATTTCCAAGGGAAGAATTGAGATCTGCTTGTCAGTCATTTTCAGCGAGCAAATTATGGTTGTCAATTCTGTCATGTTGAGAGGTTTTGTAAACAGCATGTACATATTAAATTCAATCAGCTTGTATGCTTTATCTAAAATAAAATAGAAAAATAACTCCAAGGCTGACATCACATCAATTCACACAGCCACTTATTATTCTTCAGGGACCATCAACTTTTCTCCAATTTGGAACTGTATTTAGGGCTCATGTACAAACATTGAATCATTAATGATACTAACACTTAACATAATTAACAATTAACACTTATCATTAAAAGAGTTGAATGAGTCTTAATAGTTTTTAAAAGTGGGACTGAAAAAGGCAATCATATAGATGTGGTTCTTGTATATTTTAATATTTGCAAATAATGACATTAGGTCCTAAACTTTAAGTGTGAGCCTGGCAGGAGAAACAGAGACAAGGTCCCTGGAGCAGAAGTTTATTGATGCACACATGACTAAATAGGATTCAGTTTGGTTTCACTTTCTTCACATCTGTCCTGTCAATGTCTGAAATGTCTATTAAATGCTTTCAACAACTGCATATTACCATTATTATTATTACTATTACATAGCAATCACACAATACAACAACATGAAACAATATAAAATACATTGGTAATGCAAATGTACCATCAAAGTGCAAACCCAGATTACGGTAAGGGATAGGGTTGGGATCAGGGTACAAACCCGGATTATGGTAAGGAATAAAGTTGGGGTCAGATTGGACAACTGGCGGAACTGGTTCCGTTAAATCAGCTAACTCAGTCGTTGTGTGTTATGGGATATAGCAGTGGTTCCCAAACTCAGTCCTGGGGACCCACTGTCTATGCTGGTTTTTATTACAGCCAATCTCTTGATCAATTAACATTGTTGAAAACATGTGTTCTGCCATCATTTTTTCCCTTAAACTTATTTGATCAGGTTCGACTCCTTGCCATTTGCTCTTGAACTCTTCATTTGCATGCATGTGTGGTATGCACACTTTTAGCAATTAGAACCCCACTGATTTCACCTGCTAGTCTATAATTGAATTGATTAAAAAAGGTAACCTCTTTCTAAAGGAATCATGTGTCATATAGCACATTACAGAAAATGAGAGCGTTAGTTGATCTGGGAAATGAATATGGGACATGTATTGTTCATGACATGCATAGCTATTCCTGACATAATATGGCCTTAAGAGAGTGAATCATTCTTTAATAGAAATTAATTGTCTAATAGGGAGCAATTAACAGCTACGTACAATTCAGGGCTGCCATTATGGTTGGAACAAAAACCGGCATGCACAGTGGGTCCCTGGGACCAAGTTTGGGAACCACTGGGATACAGGGATAGGATTGAGGTCAGGATACGAACCTGGATTGAGGTAAGGGAATTGGATTAGGATAAAGACTTCACTCAACACCAGAAGGCCGAAGCATTGGTTTGTGATAGAAGCAGTTACATGTGTCTGTAATATTTTCCTCTGCCAGGCCCTTGTATGTTGGTATTGAAGAATTGTGTATGCGGTCTGTTGTAAAATACATTAACCGTGCCATTTTGAGGAGGTCATCTGTATAGGAATGAGTGAGTTGATTAGACAGTAAGTTCCTGTCTTTGATTACCGATGGTTTGTCAGCAAACAGTGCCTCTTTTATTGAATGAGCTAATCAGACTTCACTTCCTGACTTCCTTGCTGGTGCTTTGTTAGCAACACAAAGGCTCATAAACTGATCATCTGTCCCTATGTATATATTCAGGTGAGAGACTCATTCACTTTAGACTCTTTACCAACTTGCTGTGGACCGCTGTGTGTAATAAACTTGCATTTCAAGTCAGACTGCTGAGTCTCCTGGTCGTCTCTTCGGAAGAAGCTAACAGTAGTGATACAAATTCCTCAAGTTTTAGCCTTTTGCAAATTGTTCCATGACCAGAGTGCACGATAAGATAATGACCATTTCCCCATTTTAGTTCTGACTTTAGTAACTGAAAATGATGACCGAGACAGGCAGCGTGGACTGTAACTCTGGAATGCTCTTGTCAGAGAAGAGCATAAATATGATGGCAATAGTCCAATTGTAGCATTATAAATGAAAGTGCGCCAATGGGCCAGGAAGGGAAAGGAAGGTCCATTGTATTATATCATACAGTTCACAGTGGTGGGTTAGAGACCTGATATTTGTTGTGAATCTAAAGGCACCAGGATACACTGTGTCCAGAACATTTAATGTGCTGGCAGAGACTTGCATATATACAATGTCACCATAATCTAAAAGCAATAAAAAAAGTACTTTGCACAAGATCTTTCCTTACTGACATTGAAATTCATGATTTGTCCCTAAAATAAAAAACCCAGCTGCACTTTCAGCTTCTTGGACAAGCAATCAATGTATTATTCAAAACTCAAATTTCCACCTACCCCTATGTCCAAATACTTAAAGGCAGTTACCCTTTCTACCTGCCCACTAGAGGTTAAAATCTGCAAAGGACTATAAATTGAGCCTTCCTCGCATTCAGAAAGAGTTTCAAGCACGTATGCTTCAACCGCTCTCGTGATATTAAATTCGAAACTGATCTAGAGAGATACTTGCCCAAAATCAACGTTCACATAGTAGCCACCATTGTGTGACGTTTGCGATCCTTTCCTGGCCACTTGCCTCTCCCTTGAAGATTCTTTTATTGTCTGGCCTTCGCCTTGAAAACATTGTACAACTCTCAGGCCTGCACACTGCAGAGATCACATATATCACATTCTGAGTCTAACAGAGACTCGGACACGAACAGGTTTTTACCCTTGCAGGATGCAGGAATGTGCTTGAGCGTATTGATTTGTCACAATGGTGCCATTCCTCACAGCAAGGCTCTGAACGAACCCTGACTAGATTGCAAATAACAACTACTGTATTGCTAGGAGCCTGTAAACAAAAATTCAATCTGTCGGCGCCACATAAATTCCTTAAATTGCATGAAGCACAAATGCCTATTGATTGTGTGCTTCTTCCCCTTACCTCACAGTGGCTGTAACATCCTGTCATTTTACAAAAACAGCGCATTACGCCTTTTAATGACGCAGGGACTTCCGAACAGCACCGAGCCATGAAATTTGAAATAAGACATGGTTGGAGGGGGGAAAAAAGAAAAGAAAAGAGAAGAGGAGCATTGCTTTAGAAGTAGCGTACGTTTCCTTTTCACTCGGGGAGCTTTTCCAGAGAGAAGACGTTTGGTTTGTGTTTGCTCAGGAAGGCCTTTTTTACCCCCCCCCCCCGCAATCTCCTTTCCCCCTTCCCGACGACGACACCCTCGAGAGGCTTATCAGTTCTGCAGTGGAGAGGCGTGCGCACTTGCCACGGACCGCAACGGGGGGCTGTCATTCGAGAAGGCCCGCTGCCCCGTCCCCAGGCCCAGGATCAGACACGGAGGCTCCATAACCTTCTAAATAAGATATGAGGCATGCTGGGATAGTTGCAAGTGGCCATAGGTGTCCTGACACTGCTGGGAGGTTGTAAGCTTTAGTGGAGTCCACACGGCACAGCAGAGACCCCTCTCCCTCCCATATCTCACAAGGCTGTCCGAGAAGCCTTATTAGCACGAAAGCAATTTCTGCGATGCGCAGGGCTGCAGTTCCTCCGCCAGACCGAATACGGTCAGCAAAATAAAAGCATGTTTCTCAAGTCCAATTTACTTTTATACATTTGACTTAAAACGAAGTCATGTGTGACGGTGTTGGTTCTGCCCGCAGCGAGTTTCGAACCGAGGGGGATCTCCGACGTGACAAATGAGCGATTAAGCTCGCTGAGCTAAAGACTCAAGTCTCTAACTCCGGGAACTAATCGTACTCTTATCCACGTCACTCTGCAGCGGGTGCTCACGTGAGCCCATCCGCTACACATGCACAACTTGAACCTTCGCTAACCATCGCAAAGCAATGTATATTGTGTAATTTCACCAATGCAGAAAAATGGGTTGTTAAACAATGTGTTTTTTGAAAGATGCCCATTGTTCAGACATTCTTTACTTTGAATTTCAACTGCCTTACCAGTGGCATGCTTTCTCAGCACCCGAATCAGGAGGCCCCTGCAGGGAATGAAGCAAAATCACATCATAGCCTTTTTGATCAGTCAATAAATTACTATATGTCAAGGCATCTGTGATAACAAAAATATACATACTGTATTTTCATTAATGGACCATAAACCTAATATACACATTCTCTAGTAACAATGGGCTAATCCACTTTAATTTATTTTTATTTTATTTGTTTTCCAGACATCACATGACACATGATGGGCTGGAGGGGGGTGCACAAAATTGAGGTGGAAACTTCTAAACCCACCTCATCTTATTCCCCATAACTAACATCTCTATCCAAGACATAAACCACAGAAATCTGCATTGTCAGCTGTGAAGATTGTTGCAAAAGCTGATATGTCAAGGCCCATATTTTCACACTTTTCACAGATAAATCATGAAAACAATAAAGACAGCAATAAAAAACCATGAAGCAGGGTCAATTCCACAGGAGTCAATTTCAGGCCCCAAAAATATTGACCAGACTAAGGCAAATGTTTCACCCACACATTAATGACAAATGGAAGAAAAAAATATTATCGGCAGTATCACTGCTTGTCAGACAGCGGTATGTCCTGATAAATTGTGAATTTAGTTGCTGCCAGAGGAACTGCTCCAAAACAACAACATATACATATACATTTTATATGGGATTAGTTTGTGGGTTGAATTTGAATTTTATATATATTTTGTACATATATAATTCTGGAAGAATGCACTCACTCCATAAACTAGACTTTACCCAAAATACAGATTACATTCCGTTTAACACATGGTTAAAATTTAACTTGTTTCACATATGAGGAACCAATGTGTGTCCTCTGAATGCTAGTTCACCCCATTTAAACTGTTCCCTTTCTCTCATGTTTTTTTCATTTCATTTGGTGATATTTGGCAGGTTCAACATTTATATTTATGTAAAAATATGTGGGCATCATCGTCTCGCTGCCAAGCAACCAAGTGTGAACTCTCCTGCTGACTGTGTTCCACTCCCTTCATTGAATTATTCAGGCCTTAATCATTGCCTGGCTGTATTTCTTCATAGATGCAACCAGATATGCCGCAAATTATTTATTCATACGTTTCGCTGACCTTCCCGTCAACGGTCCACATTACGGGCGAAGCAGGAACTAATGATTGTCGTGCGGAAGGAGCTCCTTCCTGTCATTTCTAATTTCCTCGCGCTGATGAAAATAACAGGCCAAATTCATCACCGAGGCTAAAAGAGAGCCACAAGGGCGGCGCGTCCCAAGTTTAAACCTGAAGGCTATTCCCGGGGGCGAGCAATCGCTCAGCCGCTTCCACCCTCTCCCTGTCATGGATGGCTAAGATCCACAGCGTTCTCCTAATATTTCGGGAAATAGGAGAGCGCGCGTTTGGCAGCGTCGAGTTTGCGCAACAGCATTTCCATATTTCACTCCTGCTGAGTTACACCACGTTTGAGGCTTCTTGGTAATCCATTTTGACCTCTTTCGGTCGGTTTTTGATTGCTGCCCATGCTAGCAGATCCTAGCGTACAAGCGGTTCTACTTCAAACTGTGACACCCCCTGTAGGAGTCTGGATTAGAGCTCTTGGTTATTCCGCCAGGTGAGGGACTAAAGTCTTTCAAACAGCGATCTAATCTCGTCTACACGGGGGGTTGTTCCATTACCTAGCCGCGAAAGTCGCCCGCTAGGACCATACTGTTTACAACAATTCTGTCTGGGGGGTGTCAACAGACATGGTGTGGCGTTTGTGAGAAACTGATTCAAAGACCTAAAGCCCCCGAACAGGACCTTTCGTGGAAACTGCTTTCCAAATTGCAGGGGAACCAATTTGGATAAAAAGATAGCAGAAAGCAAACTTTTTTCAACAAAACGCAAAGGCTTGTTTTTAATAACATGGCCACATTCAATATTTCAGGGCATTTGAGGAGACTATCTACAGGCGAACAACCGAAAAATAAAGAGATCTGTCTGAAACCCAAATTCGATTGTCTTGCCGCATACCCTTTTACGGAGACAATAAGCAAGCTTATTATTCAATCACTCCGTAAGACGCTTTGTTCTCTCTGTATCACCTGGTCGATGTGCACATGTATTTTTTATCAGTGAACGCATGATTGGATTCCCTTTGATTTAATTTAGTTGCTGTGAAATGTGGCAGCACGCCCATGAAACCAGCCCTGCCGAGACTGATAAACGTATTAAACATAAAAAGCTTACCGTTTATAGCCTAGGGGTCATCTTCACCTTTACAGCGTGCTCTAATGTCCTGTTGCTAGCATAGGAATGCATTCTGATTCATAAGCCTGGGACTCACACAGTCAAGCTTCCGTGTCATCTCAGTGCAGTTGTCTGAGGAAAAACAGTTGACGTCTTGCACCAAATCTGAATATTGTCATCATTTTTAAATGTAATTAGTTCAGTATTTAGGTTTGCACTTCAAAAATGACACATTTTGCTGTTACTGTTATCTAAGTATAGCAGTTGAATTGGTGTTGTAGTAACATTCAGTATTAAGACCAGAACGTGAAATGTTTTTTATTGTATGCCACACAGATATTTTCACTATGTTCCAAACCATCATAAAAATAATTGAGCTCAAAATAAACCACTTATTAATATATATTTAGGCATTTGAAGAAAACAGATTTTTACATGTTCTTTCTTGTGTTTTCAAGAACTTTAGCTTTCTCTGGTACATTGTGGTAGAATTCATGAAGTTACCACTGCAAATTTTAGCCACGGAGCAATTTAGTAACACTCTACTCGACAATATAAAGAGTGCATTCTTCAAGACCCCATCCACTCCCCGTAAGATCTTTGAAATCTGTTTCCAACATCACTCTACAAGGCCACAGAAGAGACGGTTTGCAATAGCTACTGTTTCTAGACTGTAGTCACACAGGCTCCACCAGGAGAATGATTTTCCTGATTTTTGATATTACTGAAATAATAGCCAACAGATATGAAAAGGCCCACACTGTATCTTTTTTTTTTTTTTTTAATTTATTTCTGATTTTCCCCGTTTTTCTCCCAATTTAGTAGCCAATTATACCCTCTATTTTTTTCCAATTCCCCACCCTCACGAGTCCACCGCCCGTCCTCCGGGAACGAGATTCGTATTCCTGGACCTATTTCCCCGCCTTCTTTCGAGACGGAGATCTTCCACGGACTCCATTAACCTTCTCCTCGGAGGACTCGTGCCGGCTCTCCCTCCCCCTCCCCGGAGGCGGACAGCCAAATGCCGCCTCCGATCGGGCTGACGACCAGGGCCGGTCTGGTAGAAACACGGGTTTCGATCCGCGTCTCTGACGGGCAGCGCACACCGCTCCAAAGCGCGGTGCACTAGACCGCTGGGCCATCCGCCAGCCCCTGCACTGTATCTTTTGAGAAGAAAATCAGTTGCCACCAATGACAAGCACTACAATCACCACACTAGAAAAGATAAGTGATTTCATATTGTGTGGTAAAATGGTTTGTTGTCAAGGCCAGTAACTATCAAGAGGGAGCCAACAAAATAGCAGGGTGAAATAACCAAGCAAAGGCATTTATGCATCATTTTATTTGCAAATAATCACATAGCTGAAAAAAACATACCTACATGTCAACCTTCATCTCTATTTGACCAACACTCACTGAGATTCATATTCATTACAGATCCTGGTCCAGGCCCTTTGTACTGTCCCATACAGTGTAGCACATCATTCTGTTTGCCAGCCCTTCTGTCCGTGTAGTACCACCAGGACTGTTTGATTAATTCCGAACATTGCTGTTCAGCTGGTTTTTACTCTCAAAACATGCATGTCTTGCCTTTCCATGTTCCCCTTTACTCTTTTCACTTCGATCGCTGCTCAAATCAAATTCAAGACCCTGTGGCTGGCCTAGCAGGCTGTCATGCTTTTCTGTGTGCATGATAGTTTTGTATGAATCTGGCCCTTCATTTTTAGGGACTATATGCATGCTAAAATAATTATGGTTTCATGCTTACATCTCAACACTGTTCTTCATTGTGTGATGCTTGTGTAGTGCTATTGTCATCTCATACTTGGTTTGGTCCTGTGTTATGTACATAATGTATCTTGCTATGAGAGCACTGTACATTGCGCTGGATAAGAGCATCTTCCAAATAGTAATAAATGAATTATAATAACTAACCATGTCATAAGAGTACTAACCATAACCAAATTCTCTTTTGTTTATGGTATCTATTACAACAGGGGTTACAAGATAAATTATTGGATGGCACAGAAGAAGAAAGTGCAGAAGAGAGAAGCAGAGATCAGATGGAGAAGGGATGCTGGTCACTTGACCGTATTAAGCATAAAGTGAGTATCATGGTAACTTGTAACTCTGCATTACTTAATACGTGTGTTGTAGCATACTGCTCTCCCGTGGGTACACTGGACACTCACACTGGAGTTCATTCAACCTGAAGATCCCACATGTTCCACAAGGGGTTACACTGAAAGTCACTGCTGTGCTCCAAAGCCTTAAAGGGCTGGAACAGGAGGGGGAAATGAAAGTTTATTTGAGGTCAGCACTCTTGCTGGACCAAAAGAGGGGAGGAATCCAAAATCCAGAGTTCACTAAACCCATCCCTCAAACAGCCAAGTGGACCTGCAAGAGAGAGATAAACCAAGTCGACCTGTCACTTCCACATAGCGCCCACGTGCAGGGGTGCATGGGCTTTCAAACCAGGCTCTCCTCTTTTGACCACTGAAAGTAAAGCCCCAGTCCTGCTATATCCCACTCAAATCCCCACAGAGATTTCTGAGCATGAATGGGGCTACTTTAGCCAACAGCGGAATATCGACAAGCGCATTCTGTGTAGCGAATGCCTGATAGGGAGGAGGCGGAGGTATCGAATGGCCACCCTATAGCTAAAGCTTGCTTTAGTCATAGGGTAGGAGGTGATGGGAATTTGTGCTGGACGTAGGGTATCACTGTCTATAGCACCAAGTGCAGGAGCACCATCTTTATGTTGTGGAAAAAAATACTGCAACTTGAAGCATCATGCAAAGGAAATAGCTAGAGACAGTATTGCCTCTTGCGATAAATATTTTTCATGTATTTATTGAAAAGAGCTCATTGATCTTCATATTTGTAAGTAGAGTCGTTGGAAATGTTTGGATGTGTGCTACTGTCTTTTAACTTAACTTTCAACATTCCCTTTTAGCCCCTTTCCCCTTCCCTCAAGAGGCTTTGCCTTTTGCCAGGCCACCATTGTAAATAAGAATTTGTTTTTAATGGCTTGCCTGGTTAAATAAAGGTTAAATTAAATAAATAAAAATTGATTTGATTGTCAAATGCTTGCAGTGCGCTGTAGGTAAGTGTATACGTTCTACATTTACATTTTAGGCATTTAACAGACGCTCTTATCCAGAGCGACTTACAGTTTACATTTTTCTTTTTATGATTTAAAGTTTATTGAAAGGTTTTACATTTTACAAAGTACAAACAACATATTAACTGGACAAAAACATTAACACACAAAAAAAAAAAAAAAAAAAATAAATAAAAGAAAGATAAGGGAAAGAAAAAGCATCAAATTAAGTACCAATAATATTAAAATAGCCATTCTGTCTGGTTTACATTTTAGAGATCCCAATGTAGAAACATAAAAAATAAATAACATACATTTATGATAATAATAAATAAAAATAAAAATAATAATAATAACTCCCCTCTCTGGAAAAAGAAAAATATGTAAAGTTACAAAGGTCCATTAAAGAAATAAACTACCATTTTGGAGTACAATACTGTGTTGTAATGTAATGCATTACGTATCCTTAGACATATATGTCTGATACTTCCCCCACTTCAAGACATAATCATCCCATCTGTCGGTCTGCCTATAGAAGAGCTGTTCATATGAGGCTACTTTTCCCAGTTCAATAAACCACTCCCAATAAGAAGGCGCTTCTGTTTTCTTCCACCCCCTCATAAGAATCTGTCTACCAACCATTATGGCCGTCTGGATCATCTCTGCATTTCCACATTTTTCCACAATGCATGGATCGCCTAGTACATATAACCTAGGGGAAAACTCAAAGTCACCGCTGGTGATTTCCTTGATACATTTATGTACTTGTTTCCAAAAGCCTTGTATCCGAGGGCATTGCCAAAGAGCATGGATTAATGTACCCTCTGACCTCTGGCATTTCCAGCAGTCTGCTGTATTTTGAAGGCCTAACCTGTGTAACCTAGACGGTGTCCAATAGAGACGATTGAGAATTTTAAATTGAATAAGTCTGATTTTTATATCCCTTGATAGCTTCCTTTGGTTCTGGCTAATCCCTTCCCATTCTCTCTCAGTAAATGTAATGTTTAAATCCTTCTCCCAAATAATTCGTAATGCTGCTGGGATTCTGGTGGCTAGGTTAAATATTTTTGAGTAGTATTGAGAGGCCTCGTGGCCCAATCCAAATATTTTAATGCTGTTAAAAAGCAATTCCGATTGCTGTGGTGATGCTCTTGGGAGCCCAGAACTGTAGACAATAAGTGTCTCAATTGTAAATACTGCCACAAACTGGATCTAGGGAGACCAAACTCCTGTGCCAACTCCTCAAATGATTTCAGTACATTGTTTTCAAATACATCTCCAAGTGTCCGTATCCCTTTGTTTAACCATAATTTCCATAAAAAGGGGCTCTATTAACACGTAACCGGGTTCAACCAAATGCTTGATTCTGAGTTGAGGTGGGGGTCTATATTATGTATCTTAGCTATTTTTCCCCATACGTTCTGTAAGTGAGAGAGGACTGGGTGGGATTGCATATCAGGTGTCAGTTTGATTGTCAAACAAGCCAGAGGGGTAAGAGGGAGGCACACACTGCCTTCTATATATGACCACGGGGGGGCTCTCTCTGGTGGTAGGGACCATTGGGCAATATGTCTCCAACTGAATGCATAATGATAAAATAGCAGCTTGGGAAGTCCCAAGCCCCCTTTGTCCACTGGGAGTTGTAATTTTTCCAAACGCATCCTTGGACGTTTTCCATTCCAAAAGAATTTGTTGCATATGCGGTCAAAATGCTTGAAATACTTCATAGGGATATGAATGGGGAGCGATTGAATAAGATAGTTAAGTTTAGGGATACAATTCATTTTGACCGCATTCACTTTGCCCCATAATGACAGGAATAAGGTTGACCATCTGTCTACATCACACGATATTCTCCTCAGTAGGGGATCAAAATTATTTTCTATAATCTTTTCTATTTTAGATGGAAAAAGAATGCCTAAGTACCTGATGCCCTCTGGGGGCCATTTAAAAGAACCAGCTTGGAATAGGGTTTTTGGACAGAATGCAGTCAGAGGAAGAGCCTCTGACTTGTTCCAATTCACCTTGTAGCCAGAGAGCCTCGAGAACTGGTTGATGGTATCAAGAAGGGCTGGGATAGATGTCACGGGGTCTGATGCAAAACAAAGTATATCGTCCGCATACAACATCAGTTTGTGCTGCGAATCAGCAATTTTGACTCCTGGGAAACTAGAATTCCTACGTATTGCTTCTGCCAACGGTTCAAGAGCTAGACAAAAAAGAGCTGGCGAAAGCCCCGACCCTTGGCGTGTCCCTCTGCCCAGCGTAAAATATGAAGACACCACCCCGTTAGTTTGTACTGCTGCCTCTGGCTGCTTATACAAGATCTCTATCCATTTTATAAACGCTTGTCCAAATCCAAATGCTCTCAGCACCCCAAACAAATATCTCCACTCAACTCGGTCAAATGCCTTCTCTGCGTCCAAGCGATATAGCGGCGACTGGAGAGTTCGAATCGCGGGACTGCCCACATGATGTTTATCATCCGTCTTATATTATCTGTTGAGTACCTTTTTCGAATAAAACCTACCTGATCGTTATGTACAAGGGAGGTGATTACTTTATCTAATCTGCTGGCCAGAATCTTTGATAGAATTTTACAGTCGGTTTGTATGAGGCTAATAGGGCGATAGCTTTTACAGTCCGTGGGGTCTTTATCAGGTTTAAGTATTAGGGTAATAATGGCTTGCTCTATTGAGGGTGAGAGTTTGCCCTTATCAAAGGTTTCTGATATCGTTCTTTCCATTAAAGGCAGTAGTTCTTCTGCATAACACTTAAAGAATTCAGATGTAAAGCCATCTGGGCCAGGAGTTTTACCAGTTGGCAATGCTGCTATTGCCTCTAGTATCTCTTCCCGCGTTATTGGGGAGTCAAGTGCCTGTTGCTGAGTCACATCGAAAGCCTAGGAAGGTGTAGGTTCTCAAGAAAAGAGTTTATCTCTTCATCCGCAGCCATGCAATCTGATGTGTATAGATCTTTATAAAACTCTTTAAATGTTTCATTAATATCTCTAGGCTTCGTTACTAGCTCGCCATAGTGGGAACGTACTGCAGGAATTGTTGAACTAGACTGTTTTAGTTTAATGTATCTTGCTAATACCCTCCCCCGCTTTATCACCCGACTCAAAGTACCTCTGCCTTGCTCTGTGTAGCATGAATTCCACTCTGTTTGTAAGTAAAGAGTTGTATTCAAATTTCAGTTTCGTTAATTTTCTCAGTTCTCCAGCGGACATTTTTTTTTCAATCTGAACTCTTTATCTGCTATTTCCTTCTCCAAGCGTGTTAACTCTGCATTATACTGTTTTTTCTTGTGCGCGAGTGTTGAATTATAAAGCCTCTAAGGTAGGCCTTCATAGCATCCCATGCCACACCTGCAGAGGTGCTGTTGGGACATTACTTTCCATATAAAATTTAACTTCTGCCTAATTTTATCTTTAGAGGTTGGATCCTGCAAAAGAGAGTTATTAAATCTCCACCTGGGTGACCGGGAGTTATCGCAGTATGGCAGGATATCCAGTGAGACATTAGCATGGTCTGAAATAATAATATTCCCAATAGAGCAAGATAATATGGAAGGAAGTAATGACCTTGAAATTAGATACAAGTCAATCCTAGAGTAGACTTTATGTACACTCGAGAAAAAGGTATAGTCCCTGCCTGTCGGGTTCAGAAGCCTCCAGGCATCCGTAAGTTCCAGAGATGAGCAGAGACCTTTAACCACCTGTACTGAATTGGGTGGTCTGCTAAAGGCCAGACCACTACGATCTAAGGTGTTATCTAAAGTAATATTGAAGTCTCCACCCAAAATTATAGGAAAGTCACCTACGCTATGTAATTTACTCTCCAGGTCAATAAAAAAGTAGGGTTATCACCATTGGGTGCATATATGTTTGCTAGTGTTAAGTTTTGTCCCTGAACATTGGCCTGGATAATGACCATTCTCCCTTCATCATCAGATACTTCCTTCAAGCATTTGAATTGTACAGATTTACTAACTAGAGTTGCCACGCCCCTACTGTTACTAGCCCCAATACTGTAGAATACGTGTCCCACCCAGTCCCTACAGAGTTTCTTGGATTCCTGTGAGGTTAAATGAGTCTCCTGCAGAAAGACAATATCATATTTTTTGGATTTCAGAAAGTTAAGCACCTTACATCTTTTAGTATAATGCCCAAGCCCTTTAATATTCCAGGTCGATAGGCTTAGCTTGTTACTATGTGTTGTCATCTGCCAAGGGAATCAGATATATCGTAGTATTGGTAGTATTGATAAACCTCCTTGTCGTACCCCCTGTATGACAGTTTACATTTTTCTTTACATACAATCCATTTATACAGCTGGATATTTTTTAACTGAAGCAATCCAGGTTAAGTACCTTGCTCAAGGGTACAATGGTAGTGTCCCCATCTGGGATTGAACCTGCAGCCTTTGCGTTACAAGCCCAGTTCCTTAACCATTATGCTAACACTGCTACCCCATGTTCTGACCAATCAATGACTACGCCATATACAGCTCATATGGAACTTGTATGTGAGCTTGTGATTCAGTGTTTTCAATCACACCTCACTGCAAGCAAAACAACTTGGTTGGTTAATAAGCAATTCCAAGTGATTGCGTTGGCCGTTGTTTTATGTTTATCTTATCAAAGAAGGCACGATCCGCAATTAACACTATGAATAAAGTGGATTTTGACAGAGAACAAAGTTGCAGTAGATTGTTTAATTATAATATGAAAGACGATGTGAACTGCAATTAAGACAGCCATATGATTTACTGGCATATTTTGGATGGAAAATGATTTTTTTTATTTTTTAAACTAATAATTGGTCCTGTAACTCATACTCTTTTGGAGTGCACTGGTTGTACAGTAAATGGATTAAAGGCAGAGTATTAAATACATTCCTTGATATTTAAGATGAGCACCAGTTCAGTTGGTTAAAGACAAAAAACCTTTTGACAATGTCTGCTCTCACATTTTTTGCCCTCTCTGTGACCAGTGTTGGCAACTCCTCAGAGGACATAGATGCCAGATTTCTATCCGAAAGTCACCTTTGCAGACAGCATTTGGGCTAATTTTCTGTATGTATCCTACGTTTATGGGTGCTTTTGCATGATAAACATTAAAAATGTTTATTATGCAAAATGATGATGTCATTTAATTATTGACACTGATTACATAGACCAAGTCATTCAAGATTTGTTTTGCAGTTAGTATTGCAACATCATTAATCATTTATGCTGACAAGCATCTTTGATCCAGTGGATCTATCAGAACTCATATGAACGGCCATGTGTTTGCTGGAGATTTCAACAGCACAGGAGAATCAAAGCCACAATCACATGCTCAGGAGTGTAGCGCTCCAACTGCAGCACAAATTCCACAGTGCAGTACAACACCCTCTTTGGCCCAAAAAATGGTGTGTTGAAAACAGATCGGCGATAATGCCACACCATTCCCCATTCCTCTGTAATTTATGTGTATGATATCTTTCAGTGGATGAGATGTTTTGAGGAAAGAAAAAAACATGGTAATATATTATTTATGACGGCGATATTTCATGACGTTCCCATATCAAAACCGTGTGGCCTGAGAGCTGCCTGGGACTTGGGACCGCTGGCTTCCGGACGGCTGGCTTTGGGACACCTGGCCTCTGGTGTGCCTCTCCCTCCACCTCTCCCGTATTGCTAGTCTGCACGTTGTTCTTCATCCTGCTCTCGGTTTCTTTCTGCCAAAGCTTGAAGGGCCCTCCTCATTTCCTCCTCGACTCCTCCCTGTTCTCCTGAGATTTAAGATCCCCAAGCGGGTCTCGCATTATTCCTCACCGGATAGCGCCCGAGTTAACCTCATTACTCACTCCCGCGTGGCCTCGGATTTGGCAGGGCTGACCCTGTGCCAGCGAGGCGTCGGAAAGGCGCAGAACAACTCCTTCGATTGGCTCCTCTGCCAAATTCCAAATGTTTTCCCCTCGCGCCTGTCACTCTGAAAGCGCTCCCCTGGCCCCCTTCCCAAACCCGACTGTCATTCTGCATTACCGGGTTGCCTTCTTCAAAACCGCCTTCGTTTAGGTGCACCGACTCGACCGTAATAACTTTTGCTGGTCCGCTCTGCTCTTCGCGTTTTTTTAATTTGTACCAACCGCCGAACCAATTGCTTTGGGTGGGAAAGGTTAAACCGTTGCTCACAACCTGTCTGCTCATGCAGATTGAGCGCCCCCACCAACTCTAGAGCGGCATCAGGCGAGGGCGGAGAGGCGAGGCCGCTCTCGTGGGCGGCAGGGCGACTCTCTCATTGGCTGCCGGTGGACGGCACGTGCTCGGGTGACACATGCCACGCTGGCACCTCTGATCGCTGGGAAAAGCCGTCAAAAAAAACAAAGGGGTGGGCGTGAGCCTCAGCGCCCACCTCCACCCTCTTGTTCCTCGGCGGCTAAAAGCTTTCACCCGGCTTTCGGAGGCATCGAACGCCACCCACTTAACACTCAGCGAGGGAGAGGCGATGAGATGTGGTCCAACAAGAGGTGCTTTAAAGTCACCGGCCATTAGGGAAAACACGGGAATGAGAGACAGTCATGCCGGGTCATTTTCAGAAGGCTGGCTGTAAGGAGATGGGGACGGGGGGATGTGGAGTGAGCTGTCACTTGAAATGACTGTGTCGAAATGCATTTCCCAGCAGTTCAGGAGAACTGCAAATTGTCAGTAATTTCAGGCCCGGCACGGGTTTCGCATACCTAACGTAGGCCACAGGCACACCTGCTCTCCAGGCAAGGACCTGCGGGGGGAAAAGAGCACGCTTGCTGGTTCACCTGGATAGCACATGCAGTTCACATCGTGGTCATACGCTGGAGTCTTTGCTGACATTAAACATTCTTTCTTACACATTATTATGTCTGAGTATGAGACAAAAAAATACCTTTAGATTGAATGGATGGATTTTGAGATTGGAGATAGCTCATAGGTACAGCTTAAGATACCTCGTCACCACTTAAGATAACTCCAGTAGTGTATGCACTGCAATCCATAATTCATAATAATAATGTTTTTGGTCAAAGTGACATCTATGGAATTCCCTGTCACCCCTAAGAAACATATGGTGCTGAATGTTCCGACCTGTCAATGTGTGAGGAAATTGGGGAATAAAAGTTTCACACATGCCTTTTAAATGCCTCGCTGTGCATCTCAATGTTCGGGGATGAACTCTTCGTTTGGCACCGAGTAAGATGGCTTCAAAGGAAGGAGGCGCACAGACACACTGGGGTGCCAGGTCGCATGACAGCACGGCCGTAAGATCAGAGCCCAAACGAAATCCATTATTTTTGGGCATGGCATAAACTGCTATTTGCATTGCCTCCACAGTCTGGTGCCTGTTGCTGTGATGTGGAGATCCATTTGTTTACCAGCTCACTTTGTGCCCAATGAAATTGAGCAATCAAGTCAAAGGCTTGCCAACAAGAATGAAGGATTGCGTTTTGCGCGGCGCGGCGAAAGGAGAAAAAAACACAATAATTGTCCGCTTTGACAGCCGGTGTCATTAGCGAGAGTGAACTACTCACCCAGCCTTGGCGATAAAATGACAAGGGGGGGAAAAAAAGAGAAAATAAACAATTGCAGGGAAAATGTGGCAGGGAGTGTGACGCACAGCACAAGTGGAGAAGGGAGCAGCACTGTGGTTCTGACAGAAACGATGCCGAAATGCCCGCCATCGAAGACGGGGGTGTGAGGCTGCGATCGGACAGACTGCTGGTCGCCGTGACCAGTCGAGGGTTTGCTTGACGATGTCGTGAAAATTTAGCGATCTCTCCAAACTGCTCTAGCAAAATCCACATTCTAAAACTAGACCTTGGACAATTTGTCAAAAGAGGCAAGACAATGAGTTGTCCTGAACTTTGGTGTATGTGCTTTGTTGACTGTGTTTTTCTAGCAAGGGGTAGCAAAAGGACATTTTGTTTTGGGGGGGAAATGAAGCACAGGGCCTATACATTATTGGGATTTCAAGGGGATTAATAGAGTGGGAATTGGGAATATTGGATATTTGAAAGTGACACATTTTCATTGTGCTCAACGCATTGTCCTTGACGGAAACCTGACACAACGTTTTATTGACTGGTCCAGCTGGAACTATATACCAAGATCAGATAATGGTTCATTGGTTTGTCTCAGACAAGTGTTGTGGCAGCCTTTGTGTGCTCGAATGCGGTGTCCACTCCAAACAGTGCGATTGACACAAAGGGTAGAATTAAAACAGAGGCTGATACAAGATGGACGTTATTGACTTTTTTGCACCAGGGTAAAAAAAACAAAAAAACCATGTATTTGTTTTCAGACAATCCTTTGGATGTTTATTTCCAGCATTTCTTCACAGATTCACAGAGGTGGAATCAATTACGGAACAGGAAAACATTTTCTGCAGGAAACTCGGAGGACGATCTGTTAAAGCCCACAAATGCATTTGTGAAATGATATTTCGGCGATGGGCCAATAAGCCCCACAATGAGAACGGTTCACAAAACGGTCCCCAAGACATGACTCGAATGGCTTATATCTGATGAGGAATAGGCATGCAGAGGAAAAACGGGCACAGGGAGGATTGTGAATATCCAGCATGGCGAGCAGAGGAAAGTGCCTTCTGGCTGCAGATCTGCAATGCCTTTGCCGAAACAGAAACAGCACTTAACTCGCTTTTTGCCCAGAAGCGTTGTCACTGAATGCTAATTTTGCATTACAGACAGAGCAGCCGGTCTGTTAGTATTCCTTCGCTCATGGACTGTCGCATTATATTTAATCTATTTATTGGAGTTTTTTTTTACATTTACATCAGTCATCTTCATCCACGCCACTCGACTGCATTTCAGCAACATGGAAAATGTTTTGCTAATGATAATGCAATGCATTTTAATTTTTTTTCAGTTTGTGGAATGTGAACAATCTCTTTGATGTGAAAAAACTACCTGGCAAAGACTAATAAATTAAACTAGACGAGTGGCGAAAGGTAGCTGCTCCCCTTTGATGCTGAGGGACAGAGACAGATGGACAGCCAGCCAGTAAAGCCAAATGCAATGCTCTGGGGGAGATGCATGTGAACCCTCGAGTGGACAGAGAGAGGGCGATGTGATCAGCTTCAGCACGGAAGGGGTTCTCGTCCTATACATTTCAACGGCCGGTGACAGCAGGACGGGTGGGACGCATCACGGGAGGGGAAGCCACAGGAGACGGACGTCCACAGCCGAAGCAGGTCGTCACTCGGCTGATATCAGGGGAACAGAAACCGCTCAGTCCCAACTGCCAAATGTCAAATCTTGAGTGGCAAAATGGAATTCTCTAGATGATGTGCACGGTTTGTGGAATGAAGAAAAGACCGAAGTGTTAGATAAGGAAGCCAGTGCACCTATATTATTGTCAAAATGGCAAGTCAGTAGATGGGTTTCAATAAGTTATCGGTGTAATTTCAGGCAGAAAGTAACCTTAGAAATGAGAAAGTTCCAGACAGGCAGAATTGCATTCTATCAAATTTTGTGCACAAATTGGAATAGATGGAACCATTTGGGGGTTCAGAATTTCACAACTGTGCACATTTTTTATTTATTTTTTACCCCTTTTTCTCCCAATTTGGTAGCTCGATTACTCCCACTGTGCTTAGTTCAATCCCCTCCCTCGTAGTTCGCTGCCGTAGCCCTGTGACCGACAGTGACAATGACGAAGCGCTGCCTCCTCCGAGACAGCACTCGTCATGCTGTCGACTGTAATTCTGGCACCCCAGAACCACTCCTGTGTGCAGCGAACTGTGTCTGCTTCCCTCCCCCCTCCCTGGGGCGGACAGCCAATTGCCACCCCGGTGGCACTCCCGGCCAGAGCAGACTCTGGCGCGACGGGGAATCAAACCCTGGTTGCCGTGGCCAGCGTCGGACGTTGAAACCACTATACCACGCGGGAGGCCAAGTGCACACATTTCTTTCCGATTCTCTGCATCAAATTGAAACACATTTTGATACAATGTTAATAATAGTAGTGCCAGGCCTATCGACCAAATACACAAAAACTTTTCAACAAAAAAATGGTCTATAGTGCATAGACTGAATGAGACTGAAGTGTAAACCTTAGGACAATGTGACAATGCAATGTGCCTTCCTGTGATGTAGGTGGCGCTTTACATTTTTACATTTTAGGCATTTAGCAGACTATCTTATCCAGAGTGACTTACACAATTGACATTTCTTTACATACAATCCATTTATACAGTTGGATAATTTTACTGAAGCAATTCAGGTTAAATACCTTGCTTAAGGGTACAACGGCAGTGCCCCCACCTGGGAATTGAACCGGCAACCTCTGAGTTACAAGCTCAGTTCCCTAACCATTACACTACACAGCCGCGCTAGTATGCTGAATGTTATTTTCAGGACGACGCAGAGCCCTAGTGCAAACGTATTGGCAATTCAGCATAGTGCTGATAAAATGCATGTTTTCCAGTCTAAAATGTACACATTTGTGCTGGGTGGGGTAGTGTTAACAAGGGTGTGTTCATAAAACCAGTGAAAGCACCCCCACCAAACCCACTTCTTGGCGCTAATGCAGTGGTTTCTCTGCCATTTTCACAATGCAATTACAATATGCCCTCCAACATGTGCACACTTCATATTATGAGTGCATATTTAATAAAAGATCAATTTTGTACTTACTAGGCTACTTATACGATATGTAACCTTTACTTAGTTAGCCAGCTAATCGGTTAGCGATGGCATTGTAAAGTAGTGGCGAAGTTGGGAAGGCAACGTTCTGAACGTTCGCGGAGAGGAAAATACATTTCAGTGACCTGGAATGATTCATATCAAGCGACACGACACAAGAACACACAGGGAGCAGAACGGCTACTGCACTTCAGTCGGGACCTCTTAGCTTTCCTGGACACACGCACACACACAAGGGATTTTCACTTTAAAAGAAGTGGCTCATAGATGTCATTTCTGTGTGAGGGAAAGAAGAAAAAAAAGCCAAGTCTAGGGAAACCAAGGGGGCACAAGTGGTCACTGAATGGATTGATGAGCGTGAAAACGATGTAATTCACCGCCATCAACAAAACACCAGATGATGGAATTTCTCGTGGAAGATTCGTGGAGTTCCACACACTACTGCGGGGACGTAGCACCATTTGTTGTTTTGTTGATGGTGGAGGAAAACACTGTCTCAGGCACTGCTCCAGAATCTCCCATAAGTGTTCAACTGAGTGGCCTCCCACGTGGTCTAGTGGTTTCAACATCCGATGCTGGCCACGGCGACCGGGGTTTGATTCCCCATCGCGCCAGAGTCGGCTCTGGCCGGGAGTGCCATCGTGGCGGCAATTGGCTGTCCGCTCCAGGGAGGAGGGAGGGAAGCCAACACACACAGTTCGCTGTGCACAGGAGTGGTTCTGGGGTACCGGAATTAGTCGACGGCACGACGAGTGCTGTCTCGGAGGAAGCAGCCCTCCGCCTTTGTCACTGGCGGTCACAGGACTGCGGCAGCGAACTATGAGGGAGGGGATTGAACTAAGCACAACGGGAGTAATTGGCTACCAAATTGGGAGAAAAACGGGGTAAAAATGGAAAAAATGAATAAATAAATAAAAATAAGTGTTGGCTGGATAGTGGTCTAATGACTGAGCCATGTCATAATGGTTTACATCGTTTTCATGCTCATCAAACCAGTCAGTGACCACTCGTGCCCTGTGGATGGGGGCATTGTAATCCTGGAAGAGATCACTCCCATCAGTACAGTAAATGTTTCACCACAGGATGAAGGTGACCACTCAGAATGGCTTGGTATTTATTGGCATTTACCTTGCCCTCTACGGGGTTGACATAATTAACATTAACTCCACAAGCAGTGCAAAGACCCCGTTATTAAAACCATTTATAGCACGTTTCCAAGGCATCGCAGGACCTGTAGCGCTAATGGGTCTGTGGCACAGCACAAATCAGATTCGTATTCAAATTTTGTGTTTAATGACATGGCGAAACCCCAGAAGAGATTAGGATGGTTAAAACCATTTTTCTCAGAGGCGTTTGAGGTGAAAACATCCGGTGCGATAATTGAAGCATTTCCTCCTTAGTGAAATTCATAAGGAGAGGGTCATTCTTCACAAAGGAAATGCGATACTCCCTCCACGTGCTTTGTGCTACTCTGTTTGCATTGTCAAAACAGAGCCCCGATAAAAATGGTCTTAGACCGATAAATATTTCACAGTGGGCACTGGCAGAATATCTATGTCCGTAGATTTGTTTGAGCATCACTCTAAATTCCAAGTTGCTGAAAGAGGCATTGCACAGCACACTCAGGAGAACAGTGCATACAAAGTGCATGACACACAACCTTTTGAGCAGGAAATCTGACTTGCTTGCTTGTAAATGTTAGAACACACAATGCTATTTTCCCCTGAAAAGGTTTTTACAAATAACAAAGCTATTCCAAGACCTCAACTTTCATGATATGCGGAATTCACTGGATATATTTGTAACCATGGGAACCATGCTCAGACATTCATAGCATACTATGGTACTTTGCAGGCCCTTAAATACTAATACCATGAATAACATGCTGGTGACAGGCTTTCAAAATGACAAATTAATGAGATAAAAGAATAATAATCCACTAACCAAAGCAGAAATACATTTAATCTACCTTCTGTGAGTATGCATTTTTCTAAACAAAACATTCTGAGTCTATGGCTCATCTTTCCTTTTCCTAATTCTCAAAAGTTCTAACTAACAGCACACCCATTGTAGTTCAGGGCCGCTTGTTGCGATACCAAAGAAAGCCAACCAGCACGTCATTAAACACAATTGATCGTTGCAAAAAGCATGTTTTTTTCAACATGACAATTCATTTTTGAAGGCCAGATATCAGAAAGTTAGGAAGTTCAGTTCAGGTTTTATAATTGTAATGCTAATAAATCCAGTGGAAGTGAAACACTTCCAGGTGAGTGACATTGAATAATGATATTGTGGATATTGGACGAGTAGGTATTGATAGTGATGTTGTCCACAATTCCATCCCAGCAAATGATCAATTAGATTTTTCACACTGAATGTTTGACGGGAATGAAAATGTATAAATACTCACCCAACTTGAGCCAAAAACAGCGTATGGAATCCCTACTGATGTAACAAGGCAGAACCTTTACACAGTTGCATTCACGTATGGTCGAAGCGGTTTTCAGTTGCCGGGTCAACGGCAAGGCTGTAGAGCAGTCACTGACAAGCGTTTTATTTTTAAGAAGTGCCATGAGATCTCGGATACGTATTCTCGTCACAAGACAATAAGTGTTTAAAAACAAACCGCTTGGGGGCAGGGGGAAGAAACTAAATAATAGGGAGATGACAATGCTTTTTTATAGACGGAACACAACAGTGTGACTAACAAAAAATACAAACATGTCGGCTTTGTAGTCTTCCACTCCAGAAAGACTCGGGGACAAAAGGCGTATGAGCTTCCCTCACTTCGGTGCTATGAGGTTCTTTTATTTTTTTTATACACATAGAAAAAGTAAAACCTTTAAAAAGCAAATTCAAAATGGTTATACCGTAAATGCTCTTTTTCCATTGATTTCAAAAAAACACAAAAATGAGGAGGGTTATAGTACAGGATATCAAAAATGGAGGGAAAAACAATACAAATAAGAGACGACACAAATGTTGACAAATTTCCTACTTTTTTTCCTCTCATCTGAAGGCGTCGCTCGGCCGGGGCTCGACCCGAGACGACGTGACTTCCGCGATAAGCGAACGAGGACGCCGAAGGGGGAAACCATTCGAATTAATAGTCAGTGTGAGGGGAGCGTATTGCATATCGTAGGCGTTCGAAAGGCAGGAGGAAGCACATCCGCACCAGATCACCCAGTAACCAAGGAAGGGGACGTGAAAAATAAAAAGTCTAAAAACAGGTTTCTACAGCTATGGCCTGCACTAGAAAGAAGAACAAGTGTTTTATTTAAATAAAAAGTAAAAAAAAAAAAAAAAAATAACAAATAAAAAAAAGAGGCTGTGCAGTCTCTCCGCTCTTGCTGATTGGGCAGGACGGCGGTCTCCCGGTGCGAGAAGACGTCCTCAGGCAGCGAGGTGGGGAGGGTGGTCAATGGGAGTGGGAGGGGGGCAGAATTTCTGAGAGACATGAGATGCGGACATGGGGCGGTGGAGGGGCGGGGGAGAAGATGAATGGGGGGAACGTGTGACCTCTACGCTGCCGATCGGCGGCGGATCACGAACGCCCCCGCTGTAGCTGTCCCAAATAAATCCGCATTTTCGTGCTGTCGCTCGTCTTCCTCACCCAGATCTGGAATGGAAAAGAAGAAATAGCCGGTACCGCCGCTGCCGATATGTTGTGCCGGGGCACGATGTCTCTCCCCGCGCGGTGGCAGGGAAATCTATACGCTTATCTCCGCGCTACGGGGCGCTCGCGGTAATGCATTCCTCGGCATTAGCGCGCGGTCAATGGGTCAACGCAAAACTAATGCATGGGAAAGCGCGCCTGGTAAACGACGGGCCTCAAACTGCCCTCTCGGTGTGGGTTTAAAGAATTCCGGTTGAGGTATCGGCAGCGGGCTGGAGGCGGCTCAGTTTAGCGGGCTTAACGCACCTCGTTTGTTCCCACGGAGCTGATGACACAGCTGATCTTGGTGTTCTCCTTGGACTCCAGATAAATGGCCTGGCTCTTGTGGTACCTGGGAGGACGAAAATGCCAATTATTTCAGCCCTCGAACCCTGCCCGCCGCAGCCGTGCCTTTAGGTGGGGGGAATCCTCCCGGGCACCGTCCGTCCACGGCGCGGTCCCAGAGCAGAGGCCTGCCTGCTGAGCCCGCGCTCGTCTCAACGAGAGAGCGGGGGCACTTTCTGCCCATTCGTGACCCATTTCTCTATTTAAACCTGGGGGACGACGGGAGGGGGGGCTGGGTTGGGTCAATACTATTCCTGTTCCATTTTCCTCAAGAGATGTCAAGATGTACTTTTCTACTTTAGCCTTTGTTCGCAGAACTTTTAATTGTGTCATTTCGGGCCTCGGAACGCCGCACCGAGATCATTTAACGGCACAAAAAAGTAAAGAATACTTTTATAAAATAGTGTGTCGACTGAAGTCGCCTCGAACTAATAACATCGGGCGTGCCTGCTCGATATTTTTGTTTGTTGTGTGAAATAAGCACGTCGCGCTAAGGAAGGTGAACTGACTGAAATGCTCGCGGCAAAAAAAAATCTAAACCATAAACGAAAGAGTGTTGAAGAGTGCAACCACCTGCAAGGGCGATAATTGGTTGCAGTCAGCATTTTGTGATCGTCGCGCGAGTTGACGATTTTGTTCGCTATAAATACAAACGCAAACTTGTGCTATGCAAGTGGAATGCGGAGGGGTCGTTCAGAAACGGTCGAAGCGTGGCGGCCGGGGCGAGGGGATGCGAGCGGTTGCCCTCCAGGCCAGCGAGTCGAGAAGCTCCCCCACTGTCACCAAACACCGGCTCCTCGGCTTTGAGCCGGCGTGCAGCGGGCGCAAAATCCCTGCGTGCCTCTGGCTACTCCGGCGCCGGCCCCCCCACGGCCTCTCTTGACTGTAGCGCATCGAGATCACGCTGCTCACAGCGGAAGCACAGCTCGTGCGGCCTTCGCTTAGGAATCGGAAATAGACCCGAATCCATCGCAGAGGCACAAAGCAATTATTAATAAGCCCGGTGTCAAAAAATATGTTTTTTTTCCCCCATTCAAAAGAATTCTACATTGGGAAGGGCGCTCGATCCTCTGAATGGTTTTGGTCTTCACAAAGTAGAGGGGTGGACTGTGGCGCTTCTGGCGTTCAAACGTCCCCACAATTTACTAAATGGCATAACCCCGCTACCGTTCCAACGGTCTCCTGAATACAACTATAGAGCTACAAATCCTCCCCGTATTGCATTACGCAGTCAAACCAAGTGCACAATTCAACACAGCATATTCCGAAAAGTGTGCACATCTAGTTAGTTATAGCAAGTATAGTAATGAGTACATGTAGTTATGATGAGTGATGTTCATGAGAATCCAGGTGTTACACCTGGAACTGGATTTTTGTGGGCTTGATTGTCAACCCAGATCACAGCACTGAATCTTTAGAAAACCTTCCCTCCTTGTCTTTGTTGTTCATAAGCTTGATCTTACACTCAAAACATGAGAAATCCAACCTTTAATTGAAGTCAAATTATTCAAAGAAAAAAATTCTCATCAAAAAATAAACATTTTTCTCAAAAACACATCACAGATAGAAATTCCAAATGAAGTATATTCCCATTTGTATATAAATATATTTTTTGGTTCACCTGAGTCTTTAGGAACTCTTAAGTGGCTTCATCCATGACTTCCTGTTTCACTAGGGTACAAATATGAGGTGACACACAGGTCAAAGTCCCTTCGTCATCCATCAACATGGGGAAGATCAGAGAATACACAAATGAAATGAGACTGAAGGTTGTTGACCTTCAATAAATCAGGCAATGGCTATACAAAAAATTGCTACACGCCTGAAAATACCCATCTCCACTATTACAGCAATAACTAAGAAGTTTAAAACAACTGGAGCCATGATGAACCTGCCTGGAAGAGGACACAATTGTATTTTGCCGCTACGCACAATGAGGATTGTCTGAGGCAAACATTTCTCCAAGGATCACAGTTGGAGAATTGGAAGTTTGTTGCATCTTAGGGTCACCAAGTCTCCAAAACTACAATTAAACACCACCTCCATGTCAACAAGCTATTTGGAAGGCTTGCCAGAAGAAAGCCTCTGCTGTCATCAAACCACAAACGTAAGTGCTTGGAGTTTGCTAAACGTCACTGGAACTTTGAGTGGAACTGAGTTCTATGGTCAAATGAGACAAAAATATAGCTTTTTGGCAACAAACACCAGAGGTGGGTTTGGTGTAAAAGGAGGGATGGTAATGCAGAAAAGAACCGAATCCCCACTGTGAAGTATGGTGGTTGGATCTGTGATGTTTGGGGCTGTTTTACTTCCAAAGCCCCTGGGAACCTTGTTAGGATACACAACATCATGGACTCCATCAAGTACCAGGAGATTTTAGATCAAAATCTGTCTGCCTCTGTCAGGAGGTTAAAACTGGGTCATGGTTGGATCTTCCAGCAGGACAATGATCCAAATCATACCTCCAAATCCACACAAGAATGGTTCACTGATGACAGAAACAAGCTTTTGCAATGGTCATTCCTGTCCCCTGACCTAAACCCCATTGAAAACCTGTGGGGTGAACTGAAGAGAAGAGTCCACAAGGGAGGACCAAGGACTCTGAAGGATCTGGAGAGATTCTGTATGGAGAAATGGTCTCTTGCTAAGATCCCTTGCTATGTGTTCTCCCACCTCATCAGGTATTATAGGAGAAGACTCAGTGCTGTTATTTTGGCAAGGGGAGGGTGCACAAAGTACTAAATGCAGGGGTGCCAATAATTATGCCATTTTTTTTTAGAAAAAGAACCAAGAAAAAAACAAAACATTTATTTAATTTTACTTCAATTAAAGGTTAGACTTCTCTCATATTTTGAGTGCAAGATCAAGATGATGAACAACAAAGACATTTTTTCATAGCCTTTTTGCTCATCTTCACCAAGGCTGCCAACAATTCTGGAGGGCACTGTATATATATATACACACACACACACACTATAATATAACTATAAAATACTTTAACATAACGAATATAGCTTTTGTAGGGAATGCTTCAGTTATCACTCACCATTCTGCCCTTCCTTATACAAATGCCAACACATCCAAAACAACATGAGCAATAAGAAAACTTTATGATTAATTCATTCGGGTCTGCTAAAACTATACAACCTCTGAAATCTAGGCTGTAAATGAGCTCACACACATTTCACTCTTTGTGCAAAAATACTCACAGGATCAAACTGAAACCAAACCTAATCAAGCAAACAAAATTAATATTTCTAGCAACAGGTCTAGGCTCCATTGTTTTCACTTTATTTATTGTATTTTTTTTTACTTTTTAAAAGGGAATTGATAATCTCAATAATAATTCCAGGTAGATGGAAGTGGGCAGATTATAAGGAAACCTTGCAGTGCCATCTAGTGGCTGAAGGTCGAACTGTAGCACCAGCAAGGCAATGTCAAAGATAATTTGCCCATTAATTTTTGCTTGAGGAATTCCAAGGTTGTTTTTTCCCCACCTCTTAGAAAGAAATCACATTTACATATCCTCCCTACATGAACCAACCCACAAAGCAACAGATACTGGTGAATGATTCATCAGAAAGATATAGGCAAAACCAGAACTACAATAAGGGCAATTTCTGGTATTAAGGGCAGCATGAACGTATACTTTTTACTAAATAAGTTGAAATCTGTAAAGGAAGGCAATTCACCTAGGTGTGCATCAGTTATGTATTCAGACCATTGAACATTACAGAGTGCATCAGTTACATATAGATAGTGGACAAAAAAATGGAAACACATGGGTAAATGAGGGACAATAAGTGCATGCAAAGCAGAGATTACCACACAGTTGTGGTTGACAACCCATTGTTCACCCATTAGTTCAATATAATCCCAGTATACACACGGTCATGTATAAAAATGCTGGTTGCCTAGAATTGGCTAGTATGGCTGCCAGAGGAGACTTTTGAAAGATGGGTGATTGTTGGGGCACATTCGGAAGCGGCTTCAGTGACCAAGATGGCTCAATTTGCTGATGTTTCACGAACAACTGTGTCTAAGGTGATGTCAGCATGTAACGCAGAGGGAAAGACATAATCAACAAAGGGTGGGCAGAAGTGCATACTCCATGACTGTGATTTCCAAAAGATTGTAAATTTGAAGTGCAAGACAAAACAGATATATCAGTTGAATGCAAAATTTCATCAAAAACAGTGGTGGCCCAACAACCTAGTTAACATTGGTGTTTTTTTGTGTTCACTACTTGTATTGTGTGTACTGTGACTATTGAATAACGAGGAGTGCATTAGGTATATATTCCAACACTAAAATCCACAGAACTAGTCTTGAAGACTGCAATGCGCAAAACAGAGGTATAGTGCCATGAAAATGTATTTGCCCCCTTCCTGATTTCCTCTATTTTTGCATATTTGTCACACTGAAGGGTTTCAGATCTTCATACAAAATGTAATATAAAACAAGGAGAACCAGAGTAAACACAAAATACCGTTTTTAAATGATCATTTCATTTATTGAAGGAAAAAAGTTCTGACACCAACTGGCCCTGCGTGAAAAAGTGATTGCCCCTTTAGCTACTCAATCAGCATATTCACCAAATGAAATTGATCATTGGATTCAATTAGAGCAGACATTGATTACTGTCAGCCCTGTTGAATGTAAACATGACTTATATAGAACCTTACCATCAATGTGAAGTAGGCTACAAGGTCTCAACAAGCAGCACACTATGCCGCGATCAAAAGAAATTCCGGAAGAGATGAGAAAAAAATGGCGCAGTGACGACTCATCCAGGAAGTCACAAAAAAACACAGGAAGAACTGCTGGCCACTCTAGCCTCATCTAAGGTCAGCGTTCATGACTCGACAATAAATAAAAAAAGAGACTGGGCAAAAAAGGAATTAATGGGAGTTGCAAGGCGCAAACCACTGCTAAGTAAGAGAAACATGAGTGCTCGTCTCACATTTGCAAAAAAACACATTGATGACCCCAAGCATTTTGGGAGAATGTTCTGTTGGCTGACGAGTCAAAAGTGGAACTTTTTGGAAGACACGGGTCCCATTATGTCTGGCGTAAAGCAAACACAGCATTTCAAAACATCATACCAACAGTCAAACATGGTCTGGGTAGTGTGGTATAATGGTTAGGGAACTGGGCTTGTAACGTTAAGGTTGCAGTTTCAATCCCCAGGTGGGACACTGCCGTTGTACCCTTGAGCAAGGTACTTAACCTGAATTGCTTCAGTTAATATCCAGCTGTATAAATGGATTGTAAAGAAATGTAAAACTGTAAGTCGCTCTGGATAAGAGCGTCTGCTAAATGCCTAAAATGTAAAAATTTAAATGTAGTGTGATGACGTGGGGATGCTTTGCTGCCATCATTAAAGGAACCATGAATTCTGCTCTCTACCAGAAAATTCTGAAGGAGAATGTCCGGTCACCAGTCCGTGATCTGAAGCTGAAGCGTAATTGAGCTATGCAGCAGGACAATGACCCAAAACACAAGAGCAAGTCCACCTCAGAATGGCTCAAAATAAACAAAATTAAGGTTTTGGAGTGGCCTGGTCAAAGTCCTGACTTGAACCCCATTGAAAAATCCCTCCACAGCAATGTGAAAGATGGTATTTTGTGTTTACTCAGGTTCTCCTTGTCTTATATTACATTTTGTATGAAGATCTGAAACCATTCAGTGTGACAAATATGCAAAAATAGAGGAAATCAGGAAGGAGGCAAATACTTTTTCACGGCACTGTAAAAACATGTAACTATGTTGAGCCCATTACATGTTTCAGTAGTCAAAAATTGAAATATGTTAAGAAAGGTAAAGGAACGTAAGAGTATCTCTTTGGAACAACGACTACAAAAGAAGTTGTCCTATATTCTGCGAGCGCAGATTGAGCGATGCCTACCATCTTTTATCGTAGTAGAGTTTTCCCTCCTCGATGCGAGCTTCGTAGCGCTGTGTGGGCACTTCCAACGGCGTGGGGAAGGTGTTCTGGAGACGAAGGGGAGGCTGCAGGGGGAAAAGGAGCGTTTGGACACAGCGACGTTTGTGGCTTCGCAATCCGTTCACACGACCATCGTAAACCTATTCGCCATCCTGAAATTGCCCAGCCTTTCCTTCGGCGGCCGCTCTGTCAGCACAGCCCGGAGGCCTCGCGCCGAGCTAACATAAACGAATGCTAATGCAAGCTAGTGCGGAAAGAAACTCTGGCGCGCATTACTCTGTTCGCACTTTGAAGTTATGCGAGCCCACAGGAAACTTCTGCTTCAAGTGTTTGTTGGCGTCGCGGACGCGGCAGAGGAATGGATGGCTTTTATCGTTTTTTTCCTGTCGTTTTGCCGAATATTACTTTCAGTTTGGCTTCAATGGAGGCACGTGTCAGTTATGTGGCGCAACAAGCCTGGGCATGGCTGTTTTCCATTTAAGTGAGCCGTTTCCAGGGCTTAAAAAAGCCACTTACTCACTGCGTCATTTAGCTTCGCTTTCTCTTTTTCATACTGAACTTAATCTGCAATGATTAGTATTGCCCGCATATGAAAATGTACACTACGTATGTCTATATGCCTGCATTTACTTAATGCTAAGCATATCATTCCATTTCTATTTTATTCAAAATTAAAAGGTATATAAAGCGTACATACCTGGACGTTTGGGTGACTTGAGCTGTGAAGTAGAAAAACATTTAAACAAAGCTTTCTGGGGAGGAAATGGAAATGCACATTTGATTTTGTTATTGACTGCACTCCTACACATAGGACACTTTATATTATATATATATATATATATACATATATATATATTCAATGAAATAGGGTGTGACTGCTTTTGAAAGGTTTCTCATTAAAGACTTTCATATTTAATCTGTCAAAAGCAGCATGCGAGGGCCAGTATCAATTTTGACAATTACATGCGATTCACTTCCATACTATGTTTCTGAGTGAGGGAACAGCTACAAGGGCCTATAAAGTGGATAGTTTAACAAACCGACCTTGTTAAGCGTTCGTAGGTCCTCCATTATCTGTTCGTCTGTTAGCAAATAGTTTAATTGAGGTGTGGGGAGTCAAGGCAATAATGGGAGGAAGCATGTTCATCATTATTACTGTGCTGTGGTAGCATTAGTTGTAGAATAATCTTGCAACTTCAAGAACATACAGATAACTGCCAAAACAAAGGAAACACGGGTAAATGAAGGGTTCTGATGGATCTGTTGGGGTGTGGGGTGCATTTTCCTGGCATGGTTTAGGTCCACTATACCCCTTAGAAGCCAATAAATACAAAGAAAATCTGAGTGATCTCCTTCATCCTATGGTGAAGCATTTCTATCCTTATGGGAGGGTCTCTTCCAGGATGACAATGCCCCATCCACAGGGCACGAGTGGTCACTGAATGGTTTGATGAGCATGAAAACAATGTAAACCATATACCATGGCCATCTCAGTCACCAGATCTATACCCAATTGAACACTTACGGGAGATTCTGGAGTGGTGCCAGAGACAACAATTTCCACCATCAACAAAGCACCAAAAGATGGAATTTCTTGTGGAAGAATGGTGTTGCATCCCTCCAAGAGTCCAAACACTAATAAAATATATGCCAAGGCACATTTAAGCTGTCCTGGCAGCTCATGGTGGCGCAAGGCCCTATTAATACTTTATATGTTGGTGTTTCCTTTATTTTGGCAGTTATCTGTACAACACGTGTTAAAATGACTGTTTAGATTTCCTCCTAATAAACACACACAATGCCATAGCAACAGTGCACGGTCATTTGGTACAATGCAGCACTCTTCAACATCCATTCGACAAGGATATCAGGTGCAGGTTTCCGCCGTTTATCTGGGATGGGGACAGGATCGTTCGGTCGCCTTCTCAGCTTCCGCGTCATGATGGGTTTAACTTCCATGGAATCTAGAAACGGAGTCAAGAGGGATTCTCACAGTCACGCATGCTTCATAGATGGTGGCATCTGTGTGCACGTAATTGAAACTGCACAGAGACAGGTCTATCACGGTCTATATTCTGCTCGTTCAGTTCACAGGGTGGCTTGCCAAATCAGAGCAATTAGCACACAATCTGAAACGGGAGTGAAAACGAGCTGAAAAAACGAGCTCCTTAAAAACACAGCCATTTTAATTTAATCGTTAATCACAAACAAGGCTCCTAAGAAAACTTCGCAACCATCTCTGTCTTATCAAAGGAATTCCACTGACATGCAGCGAGCTGAAAAAAATTACATCTTCCTCGGCTGCCAAAAAAGTTATTTCACGTTCTGTTCAGATTTCTTTTCATCCTTTTTTTTATGTGAGAGATTTCCTATCTGATCGTTCTCCAACTCCTACCGCCTGTCAGCTCCATTGTTAATTTCTCGTTCTCGATCATCTTTTTCTTCTCCTCCAGCTCGGCAATTAAGTTTTCCTTCAGCTCAACCTTCTTATCGTCAAACTCCTTCACCGCCGCTTTCTTCTCTTTGATGTAGTTCCTCTCTACCTGCTCTCTCTGCAACAAAGAGAAAGGGGGAGAGAGAGATGTGGCCGTTATTTCCTCCCCCCCCCTGTACAAGTGACACTTTGTCAAAGACAAATGTTGAGTGGTCAAAGATGCCTTTTGTGTTTGGCTGTGGGAGCATGGGCAATCACAGGCTTTGGGAGAATAATCTGTCAGTCAAGGTGATCTTCGGATGTGACCAAATGTGGAACAGGCCCGTCGAAAGACTGAGTATCTGTGCTCGGTGCAGAATCAAAAGAGTTGCACTCCTTCCAGTTGTGACCCTGCCGCAACAATTCTTCCCCAGAGTTGGCACATTACATTTAGAGCAAATGAGGTGTGACAGATTAAATTAGCTTACCTCGAGTTGCAGGAAAAGATCTGTGAAAGTAAAGGCACAACAAACAAAAAAATCAATACAAACAATTTTTATGAAAGGGGGAGTTATTTAATCAATTTAATCAGGTTCCCTCTAACTAACACAATGACAAAAATAATTTCTGTCAAACTACCTATTTAACGTTAGACCCGTCGAGCAATTTTATTAAAGCGATAAGGAACAAGAGGCTGTGCTATACCATGAATATTGGCTTTGTATATACTTTGTATACTTTGCATATTGGTAGGGTGTTGTTAGGTATGTACCTGCAACCCCCTAAGCGTGCCAATATTCATAAAATATTCATTCCAATATTCTTTTATAAAACGGATGGACATAGTATTTTTTTCCCCCAAAACATGAGACCATTTCAAGAATAGTTTAGCCATGAGAAAGTTCCAATCATTGACTGCTAGCTAGCCATTTTGGCTTATTCCAAAAGCTTAATAGTATACATCTTCAGATTTTCTCAGAAGAATATTCTTTTTCAAATGTACCAGCAAGCCAGGTAATGGCATAGTCAAGCTGTTTATATTACATAAGTACCTAACTAGCTAGCTTGCTAACATTGGATTGTCAACAGCTAAAGTTAGCTACATACAAAACTAGCTAACTAGCCTATTAATTTCAACCTCAATGGTCATGAATACACCAATGAGACAGATGACCAACAAGCAAGCTAAAACAGTACGCTTACGAAACAAAGGTTGTTTGTTTGTTTTTATCATCTCAAATAAATCTGACTACATTTCTTGTTTTTATAAATATAAGTGCTTAGCTTGCAGAGCTAACATTCGTGTATTGAATAATAATCAGTAAACATCAGGGCACGTGAATGCAGGGGTGGATATATATGCACATGCTAATACCGGATAATATAATGAATTTATATCAGTATATTTATATTGCTCATTGACACCACGGTACCACGATTACCACAGTATTTTTCAGGATGGTTATCATACCGTCACAAACTCATACCATGACATCCCCTACTGTCAGCACAGTTCCAATTAATCATGAATTACAAAAATGAAGAAAATGCATTAAAATATTTACCAGTACATTATTTCCATGAAACTCGCAATCATCAATCAAAATAATTATAAGATGAAATCAACATCAAAATAACAAAGGGAAGTACATCTGATCAGTTCTAAGAAATACAGGGCCTTAAATAAAATCAAAACCCTTAAAAGTTACATCACCTGCATTGCGCAGCCTCTCTCTGTACTGTTGGTCTAATTTCTTCATTCTCTTCTGATACTCCTGCAGTGTACCTGTGAGGACAGTCCTTCATTGAGAAACAGAGCATACTCCCGCCCCTTCCCCAAAAAATCAAAGGCAAGATCTTGTACTGCGCCAATTCATGGTGCACATGTATGAGGCAGAAATGTGCTAATGGAACATTAGCTTGTTTTGATAGTACAACAGGTCAGCTCCTGTGGAAGTACAGCACCTGTGTGGTTTTGTTACAAGTCCTGTTTGAAGTTACTCTTTTTGAAAATTGAACTGAATCAGCATATTTCTGAAAAGTGGCACGTTGAATGTATCCAATTTAAAAACTATTTAACCAGTTAATTGGGCAAATTAGCAGAGTGTGCCATCCTGGTTTTCACTTGATTCCGCCAAGACGACAACAGCAAAGCACTTCAGATCTGGAAAAGTAAGTGTTAATCACTCGTGTTGACTTAAATGGTTTATAAATTATGTCAGACACTTTACACCTACTGAAAACCCCTGATGGAAGGTCGAACAGACCGAAACTGTTTTTTTATTGCAACATTAAAGTTGGTGATATTGGTAGGAGATCCAGTGTCCGGGAGTTTTTTTGTTTGTTTTTCATATTCACCGCTCTGGAAAACACCCATTTAAAAAAATGTTTCCCACCACCTTCTTGGAGTTGCAGCAATTGCCGTTTCAGGGACGCCAATTTGTCTTGGTACATCCTACAACACATAGAAAGAAGAAGAATCAACGCAAAGGAGTTGACTTATTGAGCTGGTTGTAATGCAAAGACCATGTTTATTGGGTAAACACGTTCTTGCATGTGTACATACAGGATTTCGACGGGACGGAACGAAACATTAAACATTCACACCACCTTAAAAACCTGACTCAGGCACAGGCCTAAATGCTGCTTTGCAGCTTTTTGATCTTTGCCAATAAATATTAAAAAATGGATTAACGCTATTAAATGTGACTAAAACTTCGTGATTAAACTCTGCTTTCGGTGCGTTTGCGAGGGGTGACACAAGGAATGATGAGAGAAATCATATGTTGTAGTGTTAAATAAGTGAAGTAAATAAATGCTCCATTCTGTGCTGTCCAGTGGAGGGTGCTGCAGTAATCTTTCCACAGCTGGCCTATTTTAAGCAGTCTGCAACCTTGTTCCTGACGCCTCTTGCACATCACATGTAAAGATGCAAAAGCCGTCGGTATATGTGATCAGTGCAATGCAGTGTTTGAAGATTGTCTTTGTAAAGCACTCACTGTTCTTTGATTTCAACGTAGTCATCCTCATCATGTTTCGCCAGGTCTGTCTCACTGGCATCTTCAGTGTCTGCAATGGGGATGTAAGAAATCCCATGTCGAAAGTAGTTAATTTCAACATTCAGTACAGTCTGAATCACATCATAATTCATAATGGACACTTTTGCAACAAATCCTAACTGTGAAGATTTCTATTTTTAATATGAGACAAAAATATATTTCTTTAGAGCTCTCCATTTCAATTATTCACATGCAGAGCTTACGAGACCTTTAGAAAAGCATAATATATTTCTATGAAGGTGAAACTTTTTTGTTTCACCTTCAAGTTAGTTCAGAGGTCTCATATTGATGCGCGTGCGAGTAAATGAAGAATGGAGACATCGCAAAATGTAACTGCAACATAAACACGCGTATAAGTCATATACCAATGTCTAGAACTTAAAACCATAGGTTAACAGAACATTATTGCTTGCTAATAGAAAGCAAATCCACGAGTTGTTTTGCACATAAAGTTTGGCGACATTCATCCGAAAAGCACAATACATATACACAAGTTACCTTCATTGGTAATATGCATGTGTGTGTTACCAGCCATTCAGCTGCGTTCGTCTCACAGCACAGAGTCAGAGGGCATTCTGTACATCAAGGTGACGTCTAAGAGACTGCAGAAATATGGTTTCTTGAAAGCGTCCTTATACAGCGCAGCCAGTTAGTTACACGAGGTCGATAATGCTGACACCTTAATCGTTATATATTTTGGAATCAAACATAACATACAAGAAACGTCATACTGCGTTAGAACTGTGTTGCCTGCATGTGTACTTTTTTGGAACCTCGGCAGTATATATCTCCCCAAATGCTACAAAATATCCATGTAAAATACATCAACTCACAGCCTCGCGATATACGTGTTAAGCTAGCTCCTCGTACGATGCGGGTAGCTACAGTTCGGCCACAGATCGCCATGCATTAATAAAACGTTAACGTTACCCAAATGATCGCTCGTGATAAACGCATATCCGGCTCATACGCCGATCGTGCAACGTAACTTACACTATTGTCATTTCAACTTCGCTTAGGTGAGATGGTTTTCGAGTGATCAATCTGTATTTCCTTTAGCCCAGCTTGCTAGCATGTCTAGCTAATGGTTTTGTTTTATCATTATCAGATCAGGCCTGTCGTTAGTAGGCATTGACAAGTAAAAAATAAATATCGTGTAAATATCAAACTCGCTTAAAACGAAATGACCCTGTTTTAATTATACCTTAATGTTTACAGGCAGAGACTTTTCAGACCTGCAAAGCAGTCGTAAAGAATAGCGAGTTGGCTCGGTAGATACTAGCCTGTACTACCTTCCGAGCAAACTAACAAGCTTGCTAGCTAGCTTGGGCAGTTTTTGAAGTGAAGTATAGCGAAATCAAAACGAAAACTTGAAAAACATTAAATTCACTAGTTAATGTTATGTTTACTGCATGGCTAGTTAGCTAGCTGGCAGGCTGGCTACCTGGAACCTTTCTCGAATCCCGATGTGTGCGTCCGCAAACCTGCAACGAGCTGAAAATAAGATGACCGTCCAATTTCAACCACTTGAGCTAGCGATGTTACCATGGCTCCAATAGAACATTTTAAGGACGTGAGCGAATTCAATGCCGGAACGGGTTAGCTAGCTTGCTTCCCTGTCCTGCCTCGGCAACTGTTCTTGTGATTTAAATGGCACCATACGTATCCAATCCGCTAAAAGCTGCTGCCCTCGTAAAACCAATGGTATTGGTATACTCCTTTTTGTCACCTGTCAATCGTATTTAAGGGGGCAATGCTAACTAATGCAATTATTAGCTAACGTTGTGCTAGAAGCGTTGTCTAAATGGCAGTGTTAGCTAGTTGCATGCCAAAGCATACAAAACCCGATTAGATGCTGAAGTTACGCCATTTCAGTATCGCTCAATCGTACAGCGTATGTTAACCAAACCATGCTTCGACAGTGGTACATCAACTAGCGTGTTTGTTAGCTAGCTGGTAGTAGCGTAGCAATTATTTCCAGACAAAACGTGTTCGCGTCAATGTTCTAACGTTAACGTTACCTAGCAAGGTAGTTAACCAACATATTAGCTAGCTAACAAATGCGTTTTACATATAGCCAACTTACTTAATAGTCTTGTTCCATTAACGTCAACTTACCCTTTTCGTGTTCTAGCTAGCAAGCTTGTACGAGATACGAAACGCCAAAAGTCTGGGCTGTATTCGATGTCGATAGGAGCAGGGCTAGCTATTAGCTAAATCAAATCACCTAGCTGATTAGCTAGGTATGGACAGGCTATATATAAAGGTTAACATCTACGACGTGGATTGCCGGTGCTGTCTCTGTTTTGTTTCTGTTCGGACCCAGACTAGAAACACGGCGTTGTTGTTGAAATGCTTTGTTGGCTAACCATGACATAATTAGCACTAGCTAGCTAATGTTCGCTAGTTAGCATTACCTTCCAAGTTGGCTAGTTAACGACACAAGCTAACGTTAGCCGACTTGGCTACCCAACAACTTTTTGAACACTTCGGTGTCGCTAGCAGGCTAGCTAAACCAGTATAGAAGTTGCACGAGAGTTGATTTGTCCATTTTAAAAGCTAGCTCTCTATATAGCAAGCTAGCTAAATGGACAATAAGTTGGATGGTAGCTTCACAGTTTATAAAGGCTGCTATCTAGCTAGCTCGTACCTTCTTCCGAGTCTCTCCCCCTGAAACTCCGATCGTCGTCATCTTCCACACTATCAAGCTCTTCTTCGTCGTTATAATAATCCACCACCGGTGATAGTAAAGTTGAAGCCATTTCTTAATTAAAAGATGTAAACATTCGCCAAAACCGTATCGATTCCGAATCACATTCAGCTCCAAACACAACAACAGCACCCGGGACAGTTAAGACCCATGCATGTGGAGAAGGCTGATAATATGCCTGATCAAAACAAAATCAAGTTAATTAATATATGTATTACTGTTTTCTGCAGATACATCCATTAAACTACATTTCAAAGTAAAATGTTTTTGCGTAATAAACAAGTAGTGTATATTTATACAAACTGTTTCCTGATAATACTATCGAAATGGGCACCTTTAATAGATTCTTATTTCTTGGGAGGGCAAGGAGAGCACCTCGTTCGTAAACATTTTCGCGCTTTCTTTGTAGTCACTAAAGAACATATTAAAATATACTGCAATTATTATGATCTATATGTATATATCCTTTGCTTGAACGAATTAATATTCTTAGTATTTACATGTATATACTCAATTTTACGAATACGGCGCCAATGTATAGGCTTATGGGAAATGAAGTTCAAATTACAATTCTCCGACGCTCTGATGAGAAATATTGAATATTTAACTATTTCCTTCAAAATATTATTTCTTCAATACACGGAGCAAAATTTAGCTTTCCGAAGTGCAATTGAACAGGTGCGTGTGCGTATGCGTGTTTGTCTGTGTGTGGCTGTCTGCCTGTCTGTATGTTACCCTGTCTGTATGTCTTTGCATTTGGTGCCTTACCAAAAGTAACGTCCAAGACCCGTGCATTTTACCAATGAAAATGTTAGAATTTTGGATCTAAATATAACAGACTACACAAGTATCCTACCATAATTATTGGAGCCATACTGCTTTCCGACAGGAGATGGCAGTATCCTTTAAGGATTACGTCTATGCTTGATTAATTCATGTAGGTTCATCATAGCAATGCATTTATCTGTAATTAAAGGACATATTGATTGATTTTATTATTGTGATCTTAAAAATGTAACTTTATGTATTACAATTACAGTTAATTGTTGTACAATTAAATCTCACTCTTACAAGCACTGCACTTTGTAATACATACACAGCCTACAGCGCTCGACTTCAAATTGTTGCCCTTGAACCCGTGTAAAATCATGTTCATAGGAATAAAGAAAACGCTTTAATGGCTGGTACATTTTGCTACAAGTACAGTATTTACTCCTCGACAAAAGTTTGTCAGATAAATTTAGAGACAATTCGCAATTAAGTGGTAAACACAAAGATATGCTATACATAGATCGTTTATTCCATTATTGTGGTGACCTTAATAAACGATGGGAATGTAATCAGTTAAAGTAGCCTACACTGAGGTTGAAGGACTGCTGTCGACTGCAACCGAATTTATGAATGAGAGGCAACTGTAGATCCCAATTATTCAAGTTTTCTCTTAGCGAGTCTGTTTTTCTTATTTAAGTTATACATATAGTCATAAAAATCGATCAGAGAGAAAACGCCGATAACCCCCCACACGCACACACACACACACACACACACACACACACACTTATAGACGTCTATTTTGAATCTGCGCTCGATTAGTGTTCCCTGTACATAGAACCGCACCTCTTGAGAGTAAACCGAAAATAGAGGAAAAAAAATGTCCAATCTCTATTTGTCATGTTGTATGACAGCTTAGATTGACAACAGAAAACGTGAGTACCATGATCTATTCAGTGGAATTCCAACACGCAGCTATAAAAAACTTTGGGAAATTGTTAGTTGAAATGTGTAAACTATTTTAGCTTGCTCGAAAGCTAGTTTGCTAGCTATCTTGTTAGCTAGCTATCTAGTTTGCGAGCAAACGAACTCCCGTATTTCCGTCTGAGCTGCTAGCTAGTGACAGTCACGACGTTGTGGGGCCTGTGCAAGTGGCAGACGAATCTTCATTCAGGAAGTCAAACTGTATGCTTTTGCAAGACAAATCGAAAGTCAGACACCAGAGGCGGACTTAATGTTTTATAAAAACGTGAACTTCTACAAGGAACCAGATCCGTGGTCAGTATGCCATTCTTTGCAAAGTAGTTTCAAAACAGGACAATGTATCTATTTTTTAAAGAATGTGATGAGCGCACTGACGCGGATTAACTTTTTCCGCCGTTTTGAACGTGGAGGAGAAAATACAGGAACGACAACACCTGCACGAGACTCAGAAACGAATATTAGGAAGCCAGCGCCATAGCCAGTCAGTTTACTACACTTCTTCTCTTTTTTCAAAGTAGGCGCAGTTAAGTTGGCAACCAAACAATCCATCAACTTGCTTGTTATATGGCTTGCTGAAATATATCTCGTTATATTTCAACACCGTCGCCTGTCAGTGGAAACTAGCTCGCTATCTACAGAGCTCACGAACCAAGGAAGCAGCCAAAGTTCGCTAGACTTGACCGTATTTGTCTATCAGTTTCACAGTTGCGTAGTAAGCGAGCCAGCTATTGCTACTCAATTGCTAGCTAAGTGTGGCAAACAATTGAGACAGTAGACATAATTTTTGTGTTTTGCTATCGATGAGAGGAAATTTCCTAAGAAGGGGGACAGAGCGAACGTTGTGTTTATTAAGGCACTTGATCCCACGGGGTAAGTAGCGATTGAATTGGCGAGCTATAGCTGGCTAGTTAATGTATTATTATTTCATTGTTCAAGCCCTGTCGGCTAGCTAGCTATACACAATGTTTTTCAAAATTATTTTTCTTGCTGAAGGAGACGATGACTATCAGTTGCTACACTGATATCGGCTAGCAAGCTAGTTTATTTTAGGTGAGTCGAACGTAGCTTGCTAGCAAGCTTGTCTCATTTTCCGATGGCTATTATAACGTTACATTTATTTTTCATCCTCGGTATTATTATTTTAACTTGCAGGAGACAAGGCTTTTTATATGACTAGCACTGGCGATCATATTTAATTGGGACTAGTTAAAGAAACATTTTACTCTTGTGTTGATATGTTAAGAAGCTAGCTTGCTGTAATTGATATTGACATCAATTGTATCAATCTTTTTTTTAATCAATTGTTGCTAGTGTCTCGCCAAGCTTTCCATTGTGTTGTCCAACGCAATACAGCGAGATAAATATCAAAAACGGTGACAAAATAGGTGTGTCAGAGGTTCTTGTTAACAAGACAAAACCGACATTTAAATAATGTTTAAATGGTAAGGTGCATCGATGCCATTTGCAGGTCTGGAAAGCGCGCCTGTTGTGTTTAACTGGCGAGGCACTGGAGCTAGCTAGCTAGCTAGCTGACGTTACATTGCTTCGAATGATTTCGAGAGAAAAAAAAAAAATGCGTTGGTTTTGTAGCTATAGCTAAGTTAACTGTTGCGATGATTCACATCCTCTGACACTGTAACAAATGTATCTTTTTAGATTTATAAACGAAAGATCGTATTATGAGCATGCCTGCCGTGCTAGGCTATTGTGACGAAGAAAGACATTCAAAGTATACCGTACGTTTCACTTGGTTTCTCAGAGCTAGCCAGCTAGCTATGTCAGTGCGAGTTGAACCTGTCATCACTTCAAACAGCATCCCAGATCGTTACGTATGGGTTTATATTCGTAATACGCTCTCCGTTCCTTTTAGTGTGATTGAGCTAATCGGTTTTTTTCTTCTTCTCCGAATGGTGCCGTCCCCCGTCCTCCCCCTTTACCTCAGAGATATAAGCCATGTCTTGACATGCATGCGCGTCTGAACAATTTACACACCGAAAACCATACACGTCTGCATTGTCTTCAGGTGTCGACTGTTGCTCAGCCATGCACAGGAAATTGCCATAGCTGTCAAGTCATTGCCGGTTATAGTTGAATGTGGAACCGCAAACGTCTTACAATATATGCAAATGTATATGCTTTGTGTATTTTTGAAGTTTTATTAAGTAATTAAGCGTGACCGGGGGCCGGGGGGCGGGGGGCGGGACTCACTCCTCGAACAGTTTCGTATTCAGAACTGAAACATTTAATTAAATGCATTAAGTTAGTTATGTCTGATTATTATTTTTTTCGACAGTTTATCATAAATGCCTCTTTGCCTCTTGTTGTTTTAAGCTGTGACTTTTAAGGAGGTGTTGCATACGTGATACTCCATGAGCACGTTATCAAGTAGGCCGTGGAGCTTTCGAAATCTTTGGTAGCATTTTCTCTTGGCGGGAGGTGAACAGGAAGTTAAAAGGGAACCTGCTGTACTACGATAGTGTCTGCCTGGTTGATAATGCTGGTATCTGGGACATTCCAGTGTTTATTGTATCAAGATTAATGAATTATTCAAGGGAGAATAGAAGCTAAAATAGCACTTGTATTGGAGTGTGGAAAATGTAGGCCTCACACCCTTGAGATCCAAGTTGACAGTCCTCCGGCCCCCATTCACCCACAACAACCACAATCTAGAAGACTGTAGGAGGAGTACACAGTTGACTCTAAATCAGTCTGGACTGCGTACGTACAGATAGGCCAGCTATGTGTTCGAGGGTAAAAGAATGTACTGTCAAATCTGTGACGTCATCCGGCAAGGCATTTGGGCCAAATACCTTTTTCCAATAGCAAGCAGCAGCGTGATAAGAATTAACTTTAAAGCTGCTGGGGTAATTACTGTAAGTGCACCTTTGGGTTTAATGCAACAAGTGCAGCTTGTTCCACAGTCAAAACCTACAGTGCCTTGTGAGCGTATAGGCCTTCAATTTAATTTCCCGTGACTTATTGAACTCCCGATGATGCGTATGGGTATTTTCACCAATGATGTCTGCTTAATATGTTTTTTCTCTCATTTTTTGCACCAAAGGACTTGGTTAGGTTAATAGCCAAACGACATTGTTCCCACCAGCCAGGGGAGGATTTGTAGGAAATGGGCATCAACCCCCATGGTGTCATTTGTGAAATATCAGGAGACTTGGGTGCACATCAGTCGAGGCAAATAGTATTGACGCTGAGCACTATATGTGCTTGCCTCTGTTTATCCGTATTGCCTATTAGGCCTGGGATAGACTTAGATAACTTAAGGGGATCACAGCATAATTGAGATCCACGTCGATTGAGAGCATTTTAAGCTGCAGCTCAATGACGTCTGACATGTAAAGGGTGGTGAGATGTTTCAGGGCAACGAGGATCTTGCGGGGCTGGCATGCTTGTCGGCGGAATCACTGCAGGAGCGTGCCGGTTTTGTGCGTCCATCCAGAATACCTGGACACGCAGAGCAGGTGAGCAGACTGCTGACCGGTCAGGGCAACGCACGGCAGTCATGCCCAACCAGGCGCTGGTTTAGCCAGGCCCTGACCACCGCCAGACAGGCCCAACATTGGTACAACGTTGGAGGTTTAAACCCTGGCAACACACTTAATCACTATACAGTAACTGCTCTGTAAAGGGCTTTGTATAATCTTGGTGTGAATAAAATGTCAAATCTCAAGGAGAAAGGATTCATTTCTGTGGGAACCCTTTTTACTACCCCAGGAACAAAAAAAATTAAAAAATATATATGTGAGTGCTTTAGAGTAGAAGCGGAGGTGATTTACAATGGACATCTCTCGCATATGTTGCAAGGTTCTCTCCTCAAAGAGTCCAAACAAAACAAAAGCTTTTTAATGGTCCAGCACCAGTGCCTCAACGGTTGTTTCAGGCACTGGATCACTAATATCACTCTGGGATTGAATATAGGTCTGTAGCCACTGTGCAGTGCAGCACCTGTTACTGTATTAAAAGAAAATGTATTAAAAGAGGGGGACTGACCTCGCTGTGTTTTATGGTAGGTAGTGAAAAACGGTAGTATTGATAAGCCAGTGGCTAAACAATGTGGTGTATCCTAGGTAATGTGTAAACTGGTCCCCTTCCTTGAGTGCCTACATTTGCTGGCATCCAATTAGTATGTGCAGTAGGGTTAATGTAATTTCTAACTTGGCAATTGTCTTGGTAATAATCCCAAATAGTCCAATTTGAGAACAGCCAACAAGACTGAAACCCCAGTCCGTAGCCTGGACGGACCCAACCAGTTGTAATTAGCAGTGAGTGAGCTTTGAGGACAACCCACAGTGTAGCCCAGCATAGCAGATCAATATCCCCATGGGACCCTGTTGTAGCACACTGCTGGGCTGCCTCACCCTGGGAAAACGCCATCTTGATTACAAGACAATGGCGTCTGGCTTTGTGACTGAACTTGTTAATGCAGAGTAAATGCTTTTTGAGGCCGTTATGCACAAGTCATGTCTTGTGGTCAAATGACTGTGATGTAATGTGAACAGATGCTCTGACCTGTGTTAAGTTGGTGAGGGTAGGAAGGCCTTGAACTCCAGGCTTGAGGAATGCCCCTTACCTATGTGTACCTATGTGGGAGACGTTTTGAAGCCAGTGGGAGCGACCTGCCTCTTCCTGACCTACCGATCACAACTTTTTCCGCCATCTAAGCCCGTTTGAGCTTGTGATGCTACTGCCGACCTGTTGCGTGGGTAGCACAGAGTCCAGATCTGCACACCTCGCTGACGCTTAGCAGCGAGTCCTTCAGAGGCACCCCTGCTGTAAGCCAGGAACTTTTTGTGCGCGTTTGCGCCTCTTTCTTGTGTGAGCGAAGCCTGACTTTTAAAATATATATTAGGACGGAGAGAATTAAAACGCTCGTTAACTGGTAGGCTACCGCAGTTCTGCTGTATGTGGTGCAGCAGCACACGACATCAAATATTAAACTGGTGCTGTCAGGCTTAATGTTCTGTAGTGATCTGGTTTAGCATGCCTAATATAAGAACGCTGTCTCAAATGACGGGAGGAACTGCACTTGATTTTCTTTTTCTCCCCGAGCACGAGCGTTCATGCGTGCAAGCTTTAATGATGATTCCAAAAGACATGCAGTTTGATGCCGGTAAAATAACCAATGCTAAGGTTGCAGGATTACCTCTATCCCTTTGCCGGTATTGACAGCCTCCATAAACTGCCTCTTGACCTCTACAAAATGTCTGTATCTGAAATGACGTCTTCGCTTCGTAGTCAGTCTGGTTTTAAGAGGAGCGAGTGAGAAATGGGAGCTTTGTATTGTTTTGTTCAATGGTGTATTACGAGCACGATGTGATATATTTGGAGGGCAATGAGCATTTGGTTTCCCTGCTTTTCACTTCAACTCTGAAACCCTGTATTTATTTATTTTATTTACCCCCCCTCCCATCTTCCGGAAGCGTTGCACAGATGACTACTAACCAGGTTGCCGAGTAGATTAATCGGCGTGCGTGTCATCCGGCCTCACTGGACGTGAGTTGTCAGCCCAGCTGCAGGAATTCAGCCGAGAGGTGTGTCAGACCACCACGCCACTGACGTGAGTCGGCCTCGCATGAACACCAGGGCCGCATCGCGTTCGTAGTCAGGCCTGTGGCATGTGCCCTCCCTGGGCCTGCTGAAGGACCGTCATGCATATGAGTAGTCCACAGCTGTTACTTCACTACGGCGATCTCACCAGCCTCCTGGATCTCCTCGCTTGTAGCAACAAACTTGACTCGGGAGTGTTTTTGTAAGCCACGGCTTTATAGCTTATCAGTTCCTATTTCTCGGGATTACAGTGAAACCTCCGTCGCAAAAGAAAAGAACAGCCTCGACGCTTTGTCGGATGTTTTTTGGGAGTTGGCCGGCTTTGCGTTATTGAGCTGAGTTCAATTTGTTTTTAAGTTAAATAACTGGCGCTATTCATCGCCTGCCTCTGTGCTGTGCTTATTTTCCGAGAAGGCCTACATGTTCCAGTGAAGTCAAATGAATTCATTCACACCTCTTAGAAGCCACATGCACCCGCCTTGCTGGACCACGGTACAACCCAGCTTACTTATTTTCGTTGGCTTATGTGCTGTAGCCTTGAATGTGTTTGACGGCTGAAATCTCATTCGGAAACATCTTAGCAGGGTCATCTAAGGCAAGCTGCCCATAGGTACGAAGGCGCTACGTCTTGCTGAGGGAAAATCGAGGCCTTTTTATTCGTGCCATTTTCCCCCAGAGCATGCGAAAGGAGACCATTTCTCTTTTTTATTTCAGAGGCGCGTTGCACAAGTCCCTGTTTTTCGGGGATCCGCGAGGCCTTCGCTCATGAGAGAGGCATTCTTGGCGAGTTTACCTCACAGGGTGTGGAACGCAATGCAAGGAACTTAATTACAGCTCCATACTATCCGCTTCAGATTTTCTGGTGAAATCACAGCTGCGATTGCAGGATTCTTTTCATTTTATGCAGCCCTCAGCTGTTTCCTTCGGCGCACTTGTCCTCCGCAGGACCCAGGCGCCTTTGTGTCCGAGCGGACGTCTTCGAACACCGGCCTCACGGTCCGTCACGGTCAGCCTCCTTCGCTTCGGCAAACAATACGAGCGGCTCGAGAACTGCCCGCCCCCACACTCACTCAGGGGCTGTGGCGATAGGATGGTCCAAAACGAAGTGGCACGTGCCTTGTTGCGCAGGTTCTCAGGTGAATCACTTGCGGGGGTGGGGTTTGGGGGGCTTGACGGGATTTGTAACGGGAGCGCTTTCGCTTTGATGGACACCTCGCCCGACGTGAATGGAGAGTAGGGCCATGAAGTGTGGCTATTTTTGCTTTCTCCCACGGTCAGGAGAAAGGCCTTTGTGTTCGCTGGCCCCAATTCACAGAGACGCTTCCTTGCGTAACGCGATTATGACCCGCACACGCCTCCGTAGGCTCCCGTGTGTTTTTCTGGGGCGAGACGAAGCACACCGCGTTCATATTAGCGGTTTAGGATTGCTCAGGGGAAAGGTTTATAAGATGGCAGTGGGAAGTCAGTGGGGCCCTTCAGCCTTTATTGTCTGGTGTCATTCTGTGGTGGTAAAAATGGGCAAGAAAAAAAAAAAAAAGTATTAACATGCTTCTATGGAATTCTTGATTATTCTGACTTGCGAAGCAATCAGTTCCACCCGGGCACAAATCAGACGGGGCTCTTGAGAATTCTGTGACTAGACCTCCTCTGTTAGGTTAAGGGAATATGTGCCTCTGACGGATTTGAAGTGACCGTACTGCGCTCCGTAATTGCCAGCTCTGAAATTAATAAAAGAAAAGCCTTGTTTTTGGTCTCATCAATGAGTCTGAATATGCAGAAAACTCCCTTCTGTGAACAGCATGTCTCCCAGTCTTCATATTTTATGCATAAACAACATCAAGGCCAACAAATAAATGGAGACTTCACCCCCTCTGTGGAACAGCTGGGGTATAATGCCGTAGTCTCAGTGACTGATACATTTGGCTTTCTTCCCCATCAGTTCGTCCTCTCAGGCAAGCAAAGCAGCTAATAGCCCGTGCACCGGGGCTCCTGTCTTTTGTTGTGTGCGCGAAGTTCCTTTTTAATGCTTTTGTCATATCGCGAAAGACAAACAAAACCTGACGGACGAGCCAGATTTTCAAGCCAGTCTGAAGAGTGACCTTTCATCTCAATGTGCAGCCTTTATTATTCCGCGTTGTGTAATCTGTTGAAAAGGACTAAATAGCCTGTGAAAAGAGGCCCGTGTTTCTTAGGGGAAACTGTATGAGTGTACCGAGGGGGTGGACACAAATTGAAACCAAGGCTGCAGTTCTGTAATCCTTTATTCCTTAAAAGTCCACAAAGTGCTCAGGCTTTGCGTCTTCTAGGTTTGAAGTGGCTCAGGTTGAGCAGAACAATGCTTGATACAAAAGCTTGATTAAAAAATAAAAAAACGGTTCCATTCCTCTCAGACACATGATGTTCTGTCTACTGAGAGGGACTGTGCAGTTGAACGGCACATTAATTCTTTGAAATGCAATTGTCTGCGAAGCAAACAAGGAAATGTGGAAAATAAATAAATAGCTGGCTGCTTGTCCTGCCTGGCCTCACTCATCCCATTTACAGAGAGTTTATGGGGGCCTTTTTGACCCTAGTGGATTATTATGGCTTCCTGGTGTGATAGGCCTTCCCCTCTATCAGAGCGGTGATTTATCATTCTCCATTCTCCGGTCTAAGACAATAAAGACCGCCTGTGTACACAGGGAGGATGCGTCCAATGGGCTTGCAAATGGCCCACGTGCGACTTTTATTTTGAATGAAGTGCCCTGTTTATTAATTCATTCTCTCTGTATTGTTTGAATGTCGGGCTTTTGGCCTTGTTTACAGTTGTTGGCGTTCAATGGAGACTCGCTGAATGAATTATTGATCGCCATCGCAAGGATAAGGGAAGGGAAAGTACTATAGCTTACATTAAGCCCCCTTCCAGACCGCTCGACCCCCATCTCGGGAGATCCGCGCTGCGAGGCGCGGGGGAGACGGTCCGAGGGGGAGAGTCTGTGACTCACGGATCAGCGATGACAGCTCCGTCCAGCCCGGATCTTAATTGCTTCCGTGCGTTGAGACCGTTTTTGCCTGAGGCAACTGTCCAGGACGGCTTATGGATGACAATTCCTGCCGAGAGTCGGACACACTGAGGTGACGTGACAAGGCGTCGAGGCTCGGGCCTGACATCACCATAACTGTCCGTGACGACGGCTGATTTAGCTGGGGGTTCACTGCGCGCATCTCCGTGTTCGGCTCTTGTGAACGCAACGCGACATGGACAGGGCACCTGTTGTCTCGGTACTTGGGAAAGGAACGCTGCTTCTCATTCATACGTTTCTGGTCATACCCACATGGAATTAATCAGTCTCCAGAGCCGTGCACGAGGTAACATGAGAATGCAAACACTCATAGTGCCCGAAGCCTCCTTTTGAGGATTGGAAACAATTTAATTCATAGTGATGAAAGCGAATGCATTGGATTAAGGATTAAGGATGGTCTGCCATAATTTAGAGGCAAAATTATATCGCACCACAATCAGACCCCTTCTCAAGGAAATTCAGCGTAAAACACTGTCTAAAAAAATAATTACATGGTTTTAACATGGTCTGGGTCAAAGCGATATCGTAAGAGGGATGTTATATTGGAGATCAGGAAAAAGGCTTCAGCATTGAGTCGGCATTAATTCCCAAATTAATTGCGGACAGTCTTTCGCAGGGATAAAAGCTGAAATCCCGGCCCTAAACCCGCGGGATTCCTCTCTGTAAACTCTAGCATTGATGTACATAATTTATACTGTCAGCGTGCATCGGCAAAAAGAGCGAAATGGAGAGAAAAAACCTCATCACTGGGGAAATGACTCAGTAGCCTAGTTGCAGGATTCCTTTTTGGTTTTCTTCTGTTCGGCTGACCACCTCAGATTGTATGCGTGTCATTCGAAAAGCAACATGCAACAACCAACACCTGTGATTTCCAGTTTCAGTGACACAACGCGCCTCTATCTAGCAGACGTGACTTTTACCTGGGATTTTAAAAAACTACGTGTGTACCCAACAGTCTGTTCCTATATGTGCTACGTCCAGCTTTGGGCGCAGACTAATTCAATAGCGAACAGCGTTTCCTTCGCCAGCTTCTCTACCCATGTTGCCTTTCCTCTGGTTCTATTTTTGGACCTTGATTTATAAGTCTGAAGTGTGCCTTTTTCGGTATACCGTGCATAAAAAACGCCTCCGGAGACGACCCCACCAGGGATATTTAGAAAACGGAAGCGGTTTGTTTCAAGATACGAATTTGGAAGGTCTAAAAGGCTGTTGCATAGATTTATGCAAATAAATCCATCCCCACGAGAGCTTGGTGAATGCATTACGTCATACGCGATCAAAGCGAGGCTGCTCTGCCTTCGCGCTGTGCAAGTCCAACAAAAAAAAAAAAGACTCAATAAATTGTTTAAAATTCTGACATCATTTTCTAAGTCTCCAGCAAAGGCATATATTTAATAAGCAAGTAAGTACTTAACAGCCAGCATTTCCACTCAAAACTAATCTGACATTATATCTTTTAATTTTCGGTGTTTAATATTTAATGTCGGAAAAGCTCTGTGCCTTGCATCGCGTGCTGCTGAGCACAGCGACCGCTTCTTTAGTGCCGTTAGGTTTGTTTTCCCGTTTAAAATCTGAGCAAGTCTTCATTAATCTCCAGCTCTCTTGATTGTAAAGCCGTCTCCAATTTAGCGCAGCCTCGACTCAGCTACTGTCTGCATCGCGTGTGCAGCGATGTGTGCGATCTTGGAAACGGGAGGCAGGCCGGGACACATTTCCATGCATTTACATTTTGAAGTGGAACACTTGCTGGGGCTAAAGCAGCTCGATGAGTCATGACTTGGGGACATTGAAGTTCCACAGTCCCTTATCGCCCTTTTGTTTGGCGCGATGGTCTCGTGCATTAAACGAGAGAATCCTGAACCACCACGTTCTGGTGTTGTCGGGACTGTGAACGTCACGTCGCGCTCAATGATGCACCCGACACCGCTGAAAGTTCGTCAGTAGGGACCTGAGTGTGCCAACCTGCACAGCGCACCGAATGATATTTCACACAGCATTACGTAGCTCGTCATTTCCCCCCCAAAGCTACAGCACAATTCAGACCTATCCGTTTGAAGTCTTCTCTGCGCGAGGAGGCAGCGTGGGCTGTTTAAAATCGATGGCGACAGCGTTTGGGAATTGATGGTGTCATAAAAAGACCCGGGGTTATCGCGCAGTCGATTGAAATAAAGATCAGAGTTCTCGCTGGAGCTGAACCGAGGGGGAGGGCGGTGTCAATGGCCTGATTAGAACGGTGTCGTCTTGAACGGGAGAATGACTTCATACTGAACATTGTGTTTCCCTTCCCAAACACTCTTTACATTGTCTTGTGCTTGAACAGCGTGCGCAAACACCGTGATTTAAATAGGCACCAAGGGTTGTTATATGAGAAAATCAAACCTAGATAATCATTTTTTGACTAAGCATTTCTTATTGGGGGGGGGGGTGGGGGCTGCTGACGCCAAGCCCATGGCAGTGTTTGAGACCGCATACTTAAATACTGCATACTGCACAGGAATATACTGTATACTACATGCTTTTCGTTTATTGCAACCATTAATGATTCAAATTGTAGTATACTTAATAATTGTCACATGACCTCACCAGAGACCTGACCTCAGGGAGAAATTTACCTCCAAGTTTATACTTGAGAGTATAAACAGGGAGACAGCTACTGCTGCGACAACCTAGAGTGGAAAAGTAGCTAGCTAACTAATATCAGAGGATTATAATGTGTAATGCTGAGTATAATCGATCGCTGTCGGCTAGCTAGCTTGCTAGGCATCGGGTTGAAATTATTTACGTTAGTTCAAGCAGGTTGCAAATTAACTGGTCTTACTTAAGTTTTTCCATAGAAGCCCACTGAAATAGACTACTTTTTAGGAAGGGTTTTTTAAGTAGGGTACTTATCTATCTGACAATGGCAAAAAAGATACTGTGTAGGCCCTATGTACTAACAACAACAACAAAAAAAATACCAAAATCTTTAATATTTTGCCAAATTGTCCCCCCAAGCTGCAAAGAAGGACCCGGTGGTTACAAGCAATTTGGTAGGAACAGGACATGCGTGTGCAGCCAATATTTTGTCACAGCTGACGTTATTGCATAAACAGATGTATTACTATCGATACATGTTTGCTGAACTATATTACTACATAGCTAGCTACAATGTCACTAACGTTTGAGACATGTCAGAGCTAGATTCAGTAGGCCTAAGCATTCCTGGTAATTTAACCCGTCAGTTTAGCAGCAGTAACGTTCAAAAACATGCGTTATTTGACGCATGGATGCATTTATTCATTCTTTGCCAGTGCTAGAAGCTGCTTTCTTTGGGCTAGTTGGTTATAAATTGCCTGTTCGTCAACTGACCGCTGCTTCCCTTTCTTTTTTAATTGCTCCAAGTATCTGGCTTCTTCCACAGGAGATAGTCACAGGACATATACAATTTAAAGTTTGAATGGCAATGACTGGAATTGAGAATGGAGAAGTCTCCATAAATCTGTTTAGAAATTGGCTCTTTTTCAATACCTGTGACAGATTAGGATTGTTTCCACCCACTGTGGGCGTGGCCTTAGAGTATGACGATATAACGACTATAGCTCAAGATAAACATAAGAAACAGCCTGATATTCTAAATTCTCTTATAACAAAAATATACATGTTTTCATTCTTTGACCTAATATAGGCTACAGGGGTGTGGCTCAAAATTGAGGATTGATTGGTGCACCAAAATGACTAAACCCTGTCAAGCACTGTACTTATCAGCAAGCCCGTCAATGTTTTTTTTTTTTACCAGACAACGCAAACTGAATTCAAGACTCATAGTAGACTTCACAATATGCCTAAATTGGTCATTGTAAACTAGTCTACATTTTTCAGGGAACAGCTCAGTGTCTTTCAACATTACCGACCTCCACTATTAAGGCCCAGACCTCATCTCACCCTGTATGGGATGCAGCGTGCTCGCTCCAGACCCTGAACTGGTGCTGAATTGAGATGGTATAGGGACCATTCTTGGCCCTGATTACATTCTCCACCGTTGTCAAGGGCAACTGTAAATGGAAAGTCAAGGGAAGCACACTGTTCAATCCGTGGAATGCTGTGTTTTCCTCTGTCTTCTCCATTGTGTACTGATTGTCCTCAGCCGTTATTTGCCCCACACGCCAGTGATTACAGTGTGTGTGTGTGTGTGTGTGTGTGTGCGCGCGCGCGCGCATGTATATCTGTATATATCTGTACATGCATACATACAGGTAACTGCCAAAATAAAGGAAACACTTGAGTAAATAAGGGATACTGGCGGCTCTGTTATGATGTGGGGTGCATTTTCCTGCCATGGTTTAGGCCCATTCGACCCCTTCGGGGGCAGGGTAAATGCCAATAAATACAAAGCCATTCTTAGTGATCACCTTCATCCTATGGTGAAGCATTTCTATCCTTATCCTTCCATCCTCCAGGATGACAATGTCATTGTCAATGACAATTCACGGGTTACGAGTCGTGACTGAATGGTTTCTGAAACCGATGTAAATCATATGCTATATTCGTCTCAGTTACCAGATCTCAACCCAATTGAACACTTATTGGATATTCTAGAGCAGTGCCTGAGACAGCCAGACACAGGTAGAATAGGCCCGACACCCTATTAAGACACTATGTTAGTGTTTCCTTTATTTTGGCAGTTATGTGTGTGTGTGTGTGTGTGTGTGTGTGTGTGTGTGTGTGTGTGTACTGTGTGTGTGTGTGTGTGTGTGTGTGTGTGTGTGTGTGTATATATATGCCTACACTATAAAGGCCCACAGGCAATGTGCTGTGAACGACAATGATGTCAACGAGAGGGATCACTGCAAGAAGGCCACAAACACAGAGATAGCGGTTCTTGAACTTTTCGCCCCGCCGATCTCCGTTTGTTGTCGGACACGAGCATGGAGGCGGCCCAACGGAAGGCTGGAACCGGAGAAGGCCGCTTCGCTCAAACCTGGACTCGCGCCACTGTCTATTTTTACCGGGTGGCATGGCATTTTAATTGTGGACCCAGCTTTGGCGATGGCACCTCTTTTTTGATTTTATTATGTGGGTACAAAAAAGCGTGCCAAGTGCCCATGTGCTTTCTGTCTGCAGAGAGAGTTTTGATGCCTACCGCAAGTGACAGGAAAAAGTTCAGCAGAGTATGGGTTGTGTTTCCAGCGTAAGTAACGCAGTCACTTTAGCTGCGAGTCTGCGCCGTTCGCTAGCAGCCTTTCAGAGGTTTATGGGGCTTGGGTTCAGAGGTCTTCTCAAACAGTATCTTGGCTCAGTTTATCCTCAACAGGAGTTTTGTTCATGTAGACTGCTCACAGATAAATCTTTACTGGAGAAGAATGAAATCTTGCATGCCGGTGCTAAGCAAGTCTGGTTCCGTGACTGTCCTCAGCTCAAACTCTGACTGTACATTTAAATGACCAAGATTTGGGAGGAGTGCCAGGCCAGGCAAACACTACACAGTGTCTTGCAGTTAACTCTGAGTGCCCTGTGTTTTTGATAATTATGCGTGGATTATGTAAAATGTATTTGTATGTCAAGTTGGAAAGTAAAATATAGGTTAGTTCAAGCCCTGGGGTGGAGAAGACACTGTTTTTAATTTTTAATTTTTCAATTTTTTGTAACTCTTTGGGGTGGGTGCGGGGGGATGACCAAAAAATAAAAAAAAAAAACCATGTTGTGAGATAAATGACGAAAACCCAGATGTTCTACAAAATACTACTGTGTGTTGGGAGCATTTCAGGCAGGCTAGTAGTAGTAAAATAATAGGAATCTGGCTATGAATTAGAAACACGTGTATAGATTAAATGAATTGTGTTCAGTGCTAGCACACCCTTCGGTGTTTTGCTAAGGATGTCTCTCCAGTGAACGCGCCTCCCCCCCTGAAGCGGTCCAGCCCTGCAGGGGAGTAACGTGACCTCAGTCTTGTGTTATTTCTTTTTAAAATTGTAGTTTTCTTAATGCTGTCGGCTCCATCAACATTTTACCTGTACAGCGCTATTATGGGGCAGGCTGTGTTGTATTCTTCTATTTGTCTTTTCCTATTGGATTTGAATGGCCTTTATTTAAATGCAGATGCTGCACAGCTTCCTCTTCGTCCCCCCCCCCACTCGGCTAGGAGAACAAAGGCCTGTTAAATGCCACTAATGATGCCACTCTGCTGTGAAACTGGGGCAGGCTGTAGCCATGCACTTTGGTGTATTAACATGCGTCGCCTTCGTCCTCGTCTTTCGTCCGCGTGGTTCCGCGAGCGAACGAGGAGCGCCCGGGGCAAACCAGGCAGCGGGTCGGAAGCCTTTTAGAGAGCGGACCTTGAGGGAAACCAGGCGGCTGAAATTTCACCTTGACCACGGTGGTCATTTTCCAGCACCATAAGATAACCCCCTCCCCTTCGATCGATCGGCCGCAAATCTTTCCGCCCGCCCGCTTTGCATTGCAGGCCGTCTCGTTTGTCTCCTCCACTTTCTGTTTTTTTTCCTCCATTTACGGGTGTTCCTGAAACCGACTTTGTTTTTCTTCTTCTTCTTTGGAGCTGCCGGAGTTGTTTTCCTCGCAATTATCTACCGCTAATAGGTTGTTAAAGTCCTCTTCAGAACGAACAGGAAAATTGCGCGCAAGAAATCATTTAAGCAGTTACAGACTGCAGGGTGTGGAGCGATGCTCCAATTTCCGTGTTTGTTTCCTTTCGTTAGCATGTAGCTACGACCCCCACCCCCCACACACACACACACATACACAGCACAGCAGAGAATAACTCACTTTTTTTACGATCGAGAATGTGGCGGGACCATAAATTGTGATGTAAGACGTAGGTAAAGCCCACTTCACGCAGAGAGTCACCAGCAGGACAGTCATGCCAGTCATCCAGGGGATATACAGCTAATACACAAATGTTTTATGCATGTGCTATGGCAATTCAGGAATGACTGTTTCACGCACGCACGCACACACGGTATATATGTGTGTGTGTGTGTGTGTGTGTGTGTGTGTGACCCTGGTGAGAAAGTGGGGTACTTTAGACCGTAGAGCCCAGTCTGTACAGTGGACTGCTGGGCTGTTGCTGTGGCAGCCATAGCAACCAGTGCTGCTTATTTGTACAGCACCCTAGCACTGCGACGAGAACCTGCAGGTCCGCATTCCTCATGCAGTTTACAAGCATTAGGCCTGAATGGCACTTGTTTTCCACCTTTTCAGAAGTAATTTTCTAGCTATGCACCCTGAAACTGCGGATCGTTTAACCTTGACTCATGCAGCCACTTCGCAGGCACTTCCCAGGCCCAACCCGGCATTTATGTAAGCAACGTGATCATTTGGACCAGTTACGGCCAATCATTCGTCCATTAGGTTCAGAAGCGATTATGGATTGAGTACCCGGAGGACCAGAAGCTCTCCAGGACCAAGGCTGACCATTCCTGCATTTTTTTACTCAAGCACGCAGACAGGACTAGCCAGGCGCCCACAGAATGTGTCTACAACAGGGGTGTCTAAGCCCATTGACTGTGAGTGCAGGCTTTTACTCTAAAACAACATGTAAATACTTAAATCAGTCTTGATTGAAGACCACGATTAGTTGATTAGTCGAATCAGATGTTGTGGTGCCGGGCTTGAACAAAAGCCTGCAACCACACCGCCCCTTCTCGGATGAGATTGGACACCCCTGGTCTACAAGATTGCAGAATATCGGGCAGACAGACCCTCCGCTTCTCTGGCCGCGGTGCACTCCTGTTCGTCTGTATCCGCTGAGTGTGAGCTCTTAAGACGAGGCACTTCCCCAGGTTCCCAATCCTTCTCTTTAACGCCGAGGCTGGGTGCATTCTTAACTTTTTTCAAATGACTCATATGTATAAAACCAACTCCGTGAGCCACTTTCACGAGAAATGGAGTTGGGGAGTTCAGCTTGTTCCTCTTCCCCCCCGTGAAGGAGTGTGGGCTCTTGCGGGCAGAGAATACGCTGCTGCCGTTGCATTGTTTTGCGCCTTTCTTTTTGGTCGAGGTGAACCAGACCACCCGAGCCACCAGTTTCAGGTTTGCTTCGAGAGCGCACGGCGGAGTAAACCCCAGAGAAGTTATCTCGAAACGCCCTCCACAGCGCGCGTTCGAAAGAGAAACAGCGAGCTGGCAGCGGGGACGTGGCACACGCGCGAACAGAGGCGCCGTCTTGAAGAATTCTCCACCGCTCGAGTCGTTTCAGCGGAGATCGAACTCCCCAGCCAGTGCCCCGTTAATGCATCGCGGAGGAGATCTGAGAGGCATGGCTGAATGCCGTGATGCTAACTCCACATGGCCCTTCTGTTCCAATGAATTTTTCCCCAGACCGGCAGCGAAATCGGCTTAATACCATCCAAAAAAAAAAAAAAAAAAAGGAGAAGAAGATGTCACCAGACGGGTGACTGCCACCGAAAAGTCTCTCCGTCGTCTCCAGACTCATCGTTGAGTGCGCTCTGACCTCAGGGCCCTGACGTGAATCATGTGGTCAGCCTCTCTGTAAATAGAATCCCGTCTCTGGCTCTCGGCTGTGAACTGCCGCGGACCCGACCCAGTGAGTCTATTCGGCAGGCCCCGTTCTCCCCCTGCCTGTCGTCCAGGCGATCACCCTTGCGGACGCTTTTCGGACCTCGGCCACGACCGCAGCCTCAGCCTCCAGACCCCCCCACGGGGAGGCGCACGTTTAGGAGGAGGAGGGAACCCCGACTTTTGGGGGGGCTTGTCCAGCTGCAGCTCCGCCATCAATCATTCGGGAACGCTCGGACAAGCACAATGCATTTTCCTCCTCTCTGCCTCTCTTTTATTATTAAAATGCACATCTTTTTTCCTCCCGTTTCCTGCTTTGTTTCGTGAAGAAGAGCTCAACGGTTTGCCATTTGAAGCAGGAAATGGACGCCGCTCTCTACGGAGGGTGGGGGTGGGGGTCGAAGGCCGCAGGTTTAATAATTGATCCGCGTTCCGCCGTAATCCTGTATGTACACACGCAAGGAAGTGTTTGCCCAATAAAAGCCGCCCCGGCGTCCGAACGCCATCGTTGTGGCTTTGTAGAGGATCCGCCTCCGGACCAGAAGCCCCGAACGGACTCCCTGTGCGGTGCGTCCGTAGCCAGGGCAGAGTCAGTTAGTGCGTCAGTTAGCGCCCAGACGACGTGCGAGCGTGCCCCCCTCTTTGACTGCGGGTCATCTTATGGGAATTAGTGGGCCAGGACTGTGAAAAAGTGGCAGTAATGGCATTTTCACCCTTGTTCTTTGAGCTTAAAAATAGGTATGTGGCCCTGCAGACCTCCCTTCGCCCCCGCCCCCTCCCTCAGGGTCTCACGCCTGTCCCTCTTTCTGTCCTCAGATATTTCATCACCTCTCCCAGACTGGAAGATGCAGTCCAGGCAGTAGACGCAAGCCAGGCCCGGAGAGCCGCCCTCGTCACTCATTTTAAAGGTAAAACCCACGTCGTTTGGCCGCGTCCTGTCATGCTCCCATTAGCGATTACCCCCATGTTTTAATTACACTCCCGTGGATGCTGCTCTGGAATGGATTTTCCTTGCTCTCCGATGGCTCTCTGTAAATACGCAGAGTTGCTTCGCGAAGCGATCGTTCGGAATCGACGCGAGCATGGGAGACGCGGTCGTTTTCTTGCTCCAGCCTGCTCCCGTTCCGCTCGGCTCAACCGCCACGAGCAACGCACGCTGATGAGTCACCGGGAGCCGGAGTTGAGAATCCAGGGATAGGTTCTGTTCGGGGGAGCAAGTTTTCTTCTTTTTTTTTTAGGGGGGGGGTTGGGGAGAGTGTAGTTTCTTTTATTTCAAGGCACTGTAGACCATCGCATTGATTCTGTGAAGGCTATCATGTGGGAGCTGGGAGAATCTGTGCTGGAGAAATGTTTGACGATGAAATATTTACATGCATATTCATTTGCCGGGTGAGTAAATAAGCTTAAAATCCATCTTGAGGCAGAATTTTGGTAAATATATTTTTATTGTCAAATGATGTACCCTAGTACATATATTATCTTTCAAGATTTAGTTTGATGGGTTGTTTTTTTTACGCCACTCAGCCCTGATTAGTCACTTTATTAAAAATATTTTGATGCCATGCCTGAATAGCATGTAAAAACACAGACCCCTTTTTTCAGTGCTGGAAAACCAATAAAATATTTGTCTTTCTTGCACCAGAAGATCTGTTAATCCGGCGCCCGATTAGCCGTAATTTTGCCGCTATCGGCCCATTCATTAATCCACTTGACAGCTGTTAAATGTAGAACAACCAACAAGGCTTCCAACCGTGTGGTCTGTTTCTCGTTTCACAAATGCCTCTCCCATGAGCTCTAAAAGCCTGGGGCGCAGTTTAAAAAAAATAACGGTAGGAGTATCAAAAAAACAAAGGCTATGAAATGAGGAGAAGGAGCCCACACAGTTTCGGGTCCAGGAGAGCGCGTCATTCTGGGAACGACTCGTCACGCGCCCCCAATACCCAGCCCCCACACACACACACACACTCCCCCCTTTGCGCCGCGCTCGATTTATCACGGCGCTCGGGCGCCGACGCGCGTGCCAAGGTCGACGGGCGCGCAGATGCGCGGCTCCTGAAAGCCCGTTGACCTCGGCGTGTCAGGGCCAATGCATTATTCAGCATCCTGATAGGCCTTTTTTTCATACGACTACATTTTGTGATAAATTAGTAATGCTGGTGTGATTTCTTTTGGGGGGAGGAAGGGGGTGCAACAATGTAAGCGACGCACAAACCCCCCTGGAGCCAGAACTCCCGCAATTACCCCCCCTTACCCCAACCTGCCCCCCCCACCACTCCCTAATCTGGCTAAGCTTCTTCCTCAATCACTCTCCTTCAGCGGCGCGCTTCACGGAAACGCCGCCATTCATCAAACCGTTGCAAACTGGCGGCGGAGACGGTGGGTCGGCCGCTCCCGCGCGCGGCGCGCTGTTACAACCTGTTGTTGCCTCATTGCATCATTTCATCACTTCAGACGGAGGAAGAAGCACGGCGGGGGCGGGGCTAGGGACGACGGCACGTGACTTCACTCTCGCTCCGCTTCCCACTCTGACCCTTTTTTCCTTCTCAAATATTGTGGGTTTTTTTGTGTACTTTGAAATCTCGACCGTGCCGCTAAAATGTAGCACCCCCTCCCTCCCCCAACCCCAAACAATTCCCATCCTCTTCTCCGCCGGGATGAAGAATATCCAGTTTTAGCTCAGGCTTACGTCAGGTTTTATTCGAAACGGCCGCCCCACGTCGGAGCTCAACGGGAGAGAGGAGAGATATGATGCAACTGAGAGACACACGCAGGCAGCCCTGTTTTTGGGAGGGGTTGTTGTTGTTGTTGTTGTGGTGTGGGTGCGTCGGGGGGCCAGTGGAGGCTCGCGTGTTGCGGGGATGGGCGTTAGCTGACGAGGGCTCATAGAATCTGTCAGACAGGTAGTGATCGGAAGGACACGTCTCTCCACCCCGGCTGGAGCAAATCTGAGGCACTCAGAGAACCGAGGACGTGATCAATGGCTGTAAAGAACGCTGACGTAGCCACGGTGGGCGAGGAACACTCATCCGCTCCCCTAAGCCCTCCTGAGAAAAGGCCCGTGCCCGACCGCACGACCGCACGGAACGGAAGCCATGTTCGATTTGAGCTTTTCATGATTTTATTTACCACGCGCTCGGAAACAGACTAAATAATTAAGAGGCTATCGCCAGACTGTTTACGCATCGCGGTTCCGACGCACGCCATTTCTCACGCTATTGTCCAGAGGCGTGAAAGTCACCTTCGAGCCCTCGGCGGGACCCTGGCGGGTCTGGCGCGTTCTCGAGAAATTCAGCACGTCCCCGCACACACCGCCTGCGGAACGACGGTCGTACACCTCAACTTTTTTGAATGTTTTCGCTTTCCGCTGGCCTGTTACGAGCGGGCGGGTCCTGTCCCGTGCTTTTGAAACCGGAAGACGCGGAATGCGGGGAGAGGGAGATGCGTGCGGGGTGGCAGGCGCGCTCACGTTACACCGCCCACTGCGCAGTGTGTTGCGTGACTGAGCGCCGAGTCGTGCGACCTCCACGTTCCTCCGAGCGTTCCGTGCACGCCGCACACCGGCTGCCTCCCCCGCGCGGCCCGGGAGAGGCCCGGCTCACAGCTGCCCCCCGTGACTCAGAGCTGCTCTGTGCAATCCCGGCCCGGCCGTGTGGTCCAATGAGCAATGGCACCAGACAGTGAACACTCGTCCCATGATTCCCACATCCCCCCCCTCTACGCCGCCCCCACGCAATGCGTCATCACCGCACACGCCGTGACAGATCTACGCCGAGCGCGTTCTGTAAATACTCCAGACGACTTGCGAGGGAGCGGAGAGAGAGGGGCTTGGTGGATTCGGGAGTCCGCTTTTAAATTCCGCAAGGGGTGGGGGTTTAAACCCTCAAGGTTCAGCAGAGCCCCCCGCGTGGATGGGTCAGGTGACCGAGTTTCGGGGGAATTTGGCCGCCGGTGCGTAAATGGCGGTCACGGGAAAGGGAAAGATTTCAACAGGAAGTGCCCCCCAACCCCCGCAGCTGGGCCGGTTGACTGTGCCCGTTCGCAGGGCATGCCACGCGTGGATTTCGCCGGCTCGACTCGAGTCCGCAGCGGCGCGCTAACGATGGGCTCCTCGCCGCCTCTCCGCAGGTACTGATCATCAATGCCGGGCTCGTCGATGAAGAGCAGCAAGTGGAATCGCACGGTACTGTCTATCCCATAATGCCATTGTCCATGAGAAAAGGAGCTCTGAAGGACCCCGAGTTCGCCGACCTCTTCTTCAAAGATGACCCCGAGGAAGTGTTCTGCGACCTCCACGAGATCGGCCATGGGAGCTTCGGCGCAGTGTACTTCGTGAGTATATGTGACACTTGTTCTCTCTCTCCCTCTCTCTGTCTCTCTCACTCTCTCCCTCCCTTTCTCACTCTCACTCACTCCCTCTCTCTCTCTCTCTCTCTCTTTCTCTCTCTCCCTCTTTTTCTCTCTCCCTCCCCCTCTCTCTCACTCTCCCCCTCTTTCTCCCTTTCCCTCTCTCCCTCTCTTTCCCTCCCTCTCTTTCTCACTCTCTCCCTCTCTGTCTCTCTCACTCTCTCCCTCCCTTTCTCACTCTCCCTCTCTCTTTCTCTCTCTCTCTCACTCTCCCCCTCTTTCTCCCTTTCCCTCTCTCTCCCTCCCTCTCTTTCTCACTCTCTCCCTCTCTCTCTCCTCTCTCTCTCTCTTCTCTCTCTCTCTCTCTCTCCTCTCTCTCTCTCTCCACGTGAGCACAGGCCTACATCAGATCTGCGGCCTGTTAATCCAGGTCGGCTCCGGAGCGAGAGCCGGGGCCTCCCCGATTATTACGACACTGCGTGAGGGCTCCGCGCAGTTATTGTTTCTAGCCCGGCCACAAAGCAGTCCGAGAGAAAAGCACCACTAAGCCTTAAACCTTTATTTTCGTCGTCGCGGCGCCACACAATACTCATCCAGAGAAGTGGGAGAGCCGGGAGGTGTGGTTCTGGGCCCGTTCGCCAGAGCGGGGCACGTGTCGCCCGGAGCTGCTCGCGTGGGGGCGCGCCTACACCTTCCGCGACTCCAAACAAAAGCCACGTGGGCCGCACCCACCCACCCACCCACCGCACAACTGTTCAGCCGCGTTCCGTGGAAAGAAGGTTGCCTCTGCTGTTTGTTGTAAGTCTCCTCGTACGTTGGAGCGATTAGTTTTTTTTATTCCACCCGTTTTGTGAGGAACTGCTATTTGAGGCACCCATTTGTCTCTGCAACAAAGCAGATGGGACCACACCTCTGTGCACATTGGCCATCTGGTAGCGATCGGCTTGAATAAAAAATGGCTGCCTTTAGCAATGCGAATTGAGAGCACAAAAATTTACCTTTAAAAACAGAAGCTGTGAAAGCACATCTCGTTACAGCTGATGGCGGCGTTATTGTTATTATTATTGTTATTATTATTGCCGTATACCCATTACCAGGGCAACAACTCTTAGTGGGTACAAGTGCCGGCTACCAATGACAGTAATGTAACTACAGCAACCTATTTCACAATACATTGCGCAATTACAGAAAGGGCATCCAAAGTCGTTCAAATCACTCGGTGGTCCCGTCGTAGACAAGTGCAGGATCTGCGATTCGTTTTAGAACGCCAGCTTGTGTGTTTAGCTCCAGGACCGGCCTGCGTTCAGGCAAAGCCAGAAGAAGATTGATCGTTAGAAAGGCCATTGAAGGAGGCGAGTGGCTCCCCCTGTTCCATCAAAGACGGGCGCTCCAGTCCCTCGCAGGAGGGCCGGGGATGGAAATGCAGAGCAGCATTACATTACGTTACATTACAGGCATTTAGCAGATGCTCTTATCCAGAGCGACTTACAGTTTACATTTCTTTACATACAATCCATTTATACAGCTGAATATTTAACTGAAGCAATTCAGGTTAAGGGTACAACGGCAATGTCCCACCTGGGGATTGAACCTGCAACCTTAACGTTACAAACCCAGTTCCCTAACCATTACACCGCACAGCAGCCAGATATGGGCTGACAGCAGGGAGCACTGTCCCTGACCTTAGGGGCACTGTCCCTGAATAAGAGTCGGATGAGCGAGTCCGAAGTCCCCCGCTCCACCGTTAAACATTCCTCTGACAGGCAGGGGTTTTAAAGGACTCTTAAAGGCGCAGCCGCACCCAATAGCCTTTGTCGGACTCGGAACTCACCTGGTAAATCGCACAACATAAAAACATCTATTAAAAGACGCTACTTGTTAATAGCGGTTGTGATGACTTTCGGCTGATTTCCCTTCTCGAGGCTCAGCTTTGGCGAAGTTGGGAAATCAGAGGGGAAAATTGCAGTCAGGCCAATTGCACGCCGTAAAGGCTCTTTGCATCATCCAGTAGTATTCCAGGTGTGGATTTTGGGCCCTGCCTAAGTCATCCTAATTGGTTCACATAAAGAGGTTTTAATGATGGCTTCTGGCGCAGTCTAATGGGCTCATTTCCTTGTTAATGCAGCCCCAGACCTGCACATACAGTGTGGCTTTTGCACATGGTGGAAGCGAACGCAGATCCAAGTGGCTTCGTCTAATATTAAACCGGGCAGTTCCTCACAAGGGCTTGTGGCCTTTCTTAATCTTTGGACTAATACACAAAAGCCTCTGAGCCCAAATCAGTGGAGGCCTGAATCCGTCGACTCAAATCCCCCCCTCCCCCCCACGTCCCATTACACATCCTCCAGATGCAAGACTGGGGGGAGGAAAAAACAAATAAATAAATAAAGAGGCGATGTTCCTCTTTAAGACAGCTGTTCTGCACGTTAAGTGGGGAGGCCAGCTGGTGATACTGCGACGGGATTGGTCAACGCAGCAAGACCTTGGAGGAACAGAGCATGGGGTTGGGGGGGCTGCACATTTTCACATGAGGCCAGCCGCCAGCAAGCCAACCCCCCAACCCTCACGTCTCACGCCACAATGAGGTCGCCCCCCTAATTTTGCCGATGTCATTAAGCTCTCCATTTTTATTTTATGTCAGGCCCGAAACTCCTACTCCAACGAGGTGGTGGCCATCAAGAAGATGTCCTACAATGGGAAGCAGACCACAGAGGTGAGAGGCCGAAACGAAGCGTATGTGTGTGTGTGTGTGTGTGTGTGTGTGTGCGTGTGCGTGTGCGTGTGTGTTGCTTTCCTTAAGCAGACGGCCCTGCCCAATGCGGACTGGCATAGCTCGCATCCCACAAAGCTTAAACATTCTCCGAAATCCTCAAGAGGCACCAATTGGAGCAGTTTCAAGTACTTAAAGTACCCTAGCTCAAGGGCACGACAGCAGTGACCCATTTTCCTTTCTTTTTTTTCCCTTTTTTTTTTTTTTTTTTACTCGAACCTAAGGCTGTTTAGTCACGTGCCAGTCGCCCTGACCGATATCTCTCACCGCACAACACTCGTAAATGTATTTCAGGAACTTCTACAAAAAGGGGTTGCCCGGTGAGACAACGAGACCTCATCGCCGATCCACGCTGGCCGCTAACGCAGCTGTCTGTGTCCTCTCATTCGCAGAAATGGCAGGACATCATCAAGGAGGTCAAGTTCTTGGAACAGCTGCGACACCCCAACACCATCGAATACAAGGGCTGCTACTTGAAAGACAACACTGCCTGGGTGTGTACTGTGCATCTCTGTCTCTCTCTCTCTGTCTCCTTCCCTGTGTCGTTTGCATTCTCATTTGCGAGCCACAAATCAGGCCTGTCGATGTAGGCAAAACATGGTCTGGGTGTGTGCTGCCCTCCCCGCCTGGAGCCGAACATTCTTCCAGATTAGGCCAGCGAAATCACATTTCCCCTCCTGACTGACCCACTCACTCCCCGAACAGTCGATTCCAATCATCGCTTTTGTTTATCCCGTCCGAGTGTCGATTTAACCACCGTACCACATGGCACAAGGGTTCCCAAGGTCTGCTTTGCTTCAAGTGAACATCTGCGATGTTTTAAAGTGACTCAGATTGCAATGTTTTGATGAACGCGCTCCCAACTCTCCATGTTTATGAGGGAGGGATCGCGAGACCACGCCGTCGGCTGACATATCGCTCTTTCTCTTCCAGTTGGTGATGGAGTATTGCCTAGGTTCTGCTTCAGATTTGTTAGAAGGTAAGATCTTGCAGACCCCGTGTTTCAGAAAGGAAAGACTACTAAAGGTAACCAAAATAAAGGAAAACAGTGTCATAATAGGGCGTTGGGTCCCCACGAGCCCCTAGAACAGCTTCAATGCACCACAGGTTCTACAAGCTTCTCTAAACTCTATTGGAGGGATGCAACACCGTTCTTCCACAAGAAATTCCATCATTTGGTGTTTTGTTGACGGTGGTGGAAAGCGCTGTCTCAGGCGCTGCTCCAGAATCTCCCATAAGTGTTCAACTGGGTTGAGATCTGGCGACTGAGACTGCCATGGTATGTGGTTTACATTGTTTTCATGCTCATCAAATCATTGAGTGACCACTCGTGGCCTGTGGATTGAGTGGATCTAAACAAGGCAAGGAAAATGCACCCCGCCCCACAAAAGAGCCGCCAGATCCCTGCATTTACTCAAGTGTTTATTTTATTTTGGCAGTTACCTGTATATAAAACAAAGATTTCCTTTGTACTTTAGGATACAATATATTTTATTCCTATGTAGCTACTTTTTGTGAAGGGCAAAATCTTCGACCTTCACTAGTTCCTCTGCGCGGTGTTTGCTAAAATGATATGCATGTGAACTACGGCTGCCGGACACTTAACAGCGGTCCCGTGACATCTGTTGGTTTGACCCGTTGTTGTTTTGGAATTTTAAAACTCTTCTTGGATCACAGTTGCACCTTGAATTGGCCCCCTATTAAAGCGAGGCCCAGCAGGGAATCCACTACCCTGAACTTGTCCTGACCCTTCAGGTCTCTGGTGCATTGGCCCGGCAACGATGGCCGGAGTCAGGACCATATGTGCAAGGGCTTCTTTTTTAACGTTAACATTTAACAAGTATTTACGGTGCTTGCCCCCACCTCCCCTCCCCCTCCCAAATAACATGAATTCCTGTTTTGCTTTTTCTCCTTTGACAACCAGTTCACAAGAAACCCCTTCAAGAGGTTGAAATTGCTGCCATTACCCATGGTGCCTTGCTGGGACTTGCTTACCTACATTCCCATAACATGATTCACAGGTAAGTCGCCTCGCCGCCGGTGAAAAGAACAGGGAGCTAGGATGTGTTGCGCAAACGGCGAAATCTTGTCTTCGCAGGAGTCTTTTGCAACATTGACGTTCCGATAACCCCCCTCTGCATTCCTCAGATACAATGCTACTCTAATCTCAGTTCAATGTACAGGACTTTTTTTCCCCACTAGCCGCTGAACAACCAATTAAAGGCTTATCGCTTGGCTATCGCTCATACCGGCCTAGCCTTTGCATCTGCAAACAACTAATAAACAGCTACTTATCATAAACTTGATGCATTTTCAGAATCCAAATGTACTCGGAAGGACATTTCCAGAGGGCTCGCAAAATAAGTAGTTTAACAGTCCGACGCAGAGGGCAGCACTGTGCGATACGTCATGGCCCAAAAGTATATGTATGAGATGGCAAACCGTTAATTATCTTCTCTTGCTCCAGAGATGTGAAAGCTGGAAATATCCTCCTGACTGAGCCAGGCCAGGTCAAGCTAGCGGACTTCGGGTCTGCCTCCATAGCGTCTCCTGCCAATTCCTTCGTGGGAACACCTTATTGGTGAGTAGAGCACAGGAATGCACCTTGACGGCAATTAAAGGGAGGAATTGGCCCCTTCCCCTCACCCCCCCTCCCACGAACGATAGCAAGGCCTTCCTCTGGCTCGCGGGCTGTGTGTCCGGCCGGCCGCTTGCTCTTGATGAAGTGCTGCGGCCCACAGTCTGGACCAAAAGCCAGACTGTGCCAGTGGCAACTTCATCAAACCACAAGTGGGTGGAGCTCTGGTAGGCCATCAGTGACTCACTGACTTGAACCAATTGTTTCTGTCCCGCTGTGGGGAGCGAATTCTGCTCACCGTAGCTCCTCCCCAGGGGAGCGACGCCTGCTCCGCTTGTTTCGGGGGGACCACCGGGGTGAGCACGTGCCCTCCTGAGTTGACGGAGAATGCCCCAGCCACAGGCCTGGCCTACGATTCTGATCAGACATTCTAAATTGGGAGAGAAAAGAAAAAAATCTTCCCCCAAAATCCCCCAAAATCCCCCAAAAACGAATCTGACAAACCATTGTTATAAAATGACATAAATGAACATAAGACAACATCCTGAGGAGAACAGGCCCTTCAGCCCGCCTGGGCTTGTCATTTACCCACATTTTATCTCAGAGGTGCGACAGCACATTTTAAGGAGTGTTGTTGTGTGTCAGGATGGCCCCAGAGGTGATCCTTGCTATGGACGAGGGTCAATATGAGGGGAAAGTGGATATCTGGTCGCTTGGGATCACCTGCATTGAGCTCGGTGAGTATCGTTCACAAGGCCCTTACTTCCTCTCAAACTGCGTATGGCGCATGAGCGTACCCAGATGGAACACTATTGCACAGATAAACAGGACGTTGATCAGGTGACCCAGGAAGTCCCCTTATCTAGGCAGCACCATTGGGTAATTCCCGTAGATGACTGATTTTGAAATAAGGCCCATTTCCTCTTGCACTGACTCACTAGGTGAGCCGTCACTTTAGAATTGGACCGAAAACTTTAATTGCGCTTGAAAGGGAATTTGCCTGCACTTTGTCCTGTTGCAAAATACATGTATCTGTTACATAATAGATATATTTCTTGATGTATTTCCATGTTAGAAAAACATGTGACATCACATACCATTGCCAGACACTACCAGCATTCTGTGACATCACTTTAAAGGGACAGGCCTGTATTTAGGAGGAGGAGGGGGAGGGGTGGGTTACTGCTGCTTCGAGCCCAACGGATTGTGCAAATCCCCATCCCGTAATCCTAAATTCACACCCGTGAACGTGCCCGTATGATCTTTCAGTTGATCAGCAGCACCAACCTCGACTTTTTAACCGCCAGGCTTAGAGGCGGCTCATTTCCCCCGTGTTGCTCAACGCGTGTCAACACAGGTATTGAGGCACGTTAATAACCGGTAGTTAAACTAGATTTTCTACAGGGGGGTGTGGGTGAGGGGTGTGGGTGGGTGGGGGTGGGGATGAAATTGTGGTGGCGGTAATGTATGGTTACATTAAGAATGACACAGGAGATTAGCCTGACCTCTTTGACTGAGGTGCAAATCTCCTTTCTTTTCCCCCCGAAGCTGAGCGCAAACCCCCTCTGTTCAACATGAACGCTATGAGTGCCTTATATCACATCGCCCAGAATGACTCTCCCACGCTCCAGTCCAACGAGTGGTAAGTCCGACTCATTCATTACCGGCCCGAGAGGCTCACACCGTCTTGCGGAACAAGCAGGGGCACGGTCACCTGTGTTATTTTGGAATCTGAGCTCCGAGCATGACAATACAGTGGAGAGGCTCAAGTTATTATTAGAGGACAGTGGAGTGTGTGCTCCTATATTAAGATTGAAATGTAGGTGAAGCCTCTTTTTTTCTTTTCTTTTTTTCCACCCGCCTCAGCCTAAAACGTTCTCATCCTACTCAATTCAAACTACACAGTTTAGAATACCGGATAGCCGAGAAAGACTTTGCGGCCAGATCTTAACTAACGATAAATCAAGGCTAGCGGTTCTGCCGTGCCACATAATGTGTAGTAGTTAGGATTGCTCATCAGATGGAATTGATGTCCCCCCCCCCCCACGCATTGCTGCAACCCCCTCTAAGCAGAGAACAGGCTATGTGTCAGAATCTGGGATAGGAAATGTTACGTCATTTCTGTGGGGTTGAGAACAGCATGTCTCTTATTTTTTAAAACCATTGTCATTGAAATAAAAATCTCACCGGTTTGACTGTCGCGATGCGCACAAGTGTGATGGAAATGTTTTTCCACGTGCGCGATTTTAGTTTTTCCACATTGCTGTTGTTGTTTTTCGATTCCTAACTTAAGAATACATCCTGCAGAGTGGCTCAGCTGCCCTGCCAATGTTTATAGGCCAGTGCCTTTTTGGAGGTGGGCCAGAGAGGCTTCAGATATGCTAATCCAGTCAGGGGGTGGTATTTCACCCATCGGGCATCGGGCGAGGTGAAAGAGGGACCTGGAGCCACTTAAACGCGCCCGGCCACTGAGCCGAGGGCCAGGGATTGCACATGACAGAAGAGCAAATCCGCCGGGAAAGGGAGGACTGTCCCTTTGACCCCGATTCTCAGAACAAAAATATCCCCAAGGACAATGTTGCGTCGGACGTGGCATGAATTTTTAAAATCTGCTCTGCAAAGGCCGTCCGCTAGGTGCGTGATTTATAGGCGCGCGCCAAACGCTCGCCCCTGGGGTTTCGTTGTCAAATACGTTTTTGAATTCAGGAAATGATGCCAGCATGCTATTTACGTACAAATGTAGTGTCAGTGCCCAGAGAAACTGGCTTTTTCTGCATTGTGGTTAACAAACTGGCACATTGACACACTTTGTGTTCCGTGTGCAGAGCTTGTGTCGGTTTACATACATTCAACACTACATTTGTTTTTAGTTCCACGGTTTGGAAAGCCCTGTAGCTTTTCCAGTGTGTGTCTGTGTGTCTGTGTGTCTGTGTGTCTGTGTGTGTGTGTGTGTGTGTGTGTGTGTGTGTGTGTGTGTGTGTTCAGAACGACGCTCTGAGCTGAGTTTTCTGAGCTGAATGTGTGTGCTCTAGAACACATTCTGCGGGTCTGTCATGTTTTGATACCGCGATTGTCGTTTTGCTCACATTTGATCTCCGCCGTTGCAGGTCTGACCCCTTCCGAAGTTTTGTTGACTACTGCCTACTGAAAATTCCTCAGGACCGCCCCTCCTCAGCCGAACTGCTGCGAGTGAGTGTGTTCCCCGCCCTCTCCCTCAACAGGGTTTTATTTGCGCCCTTGGGTCTTCATTCAAGCTGGTCTTTGTCCGAGCGCCTTGCCTCTCAACAGAGCGGAGCTGTAGGGTAACTCTCCTGCTTCATTTCCTGTGGGCGTGTCCCACTCTGAGTCACTGTGACATCATGGCCTGCAAGGTGTGCGTGTGTGTGTGTGTGTCTGCGCGTGTGTGTGTGCGTGTGTGTGTGTGTGTGTGTGTACACAGCATGTAATCTTTTTTTCCTCACTCCAAACAAAAGCCTGAGCTCATGCTTCACCTCTGCCTGTGTGTGTGTGTGTGCGTGCGCGCGCCTATGTTTGTATGTGCGCATGCATGTGCTCTCTTTGAGATGACTCAGGAGATTACAAACAAACAGGTGTATCCCAGTTGCCAACCGATATATAGGGTATGCGTCTTCCTCACCCCATCAGCACATGTTTCTGTGTGTGTGTGTGTGTGTGTGTGTGTTGTGTGTGTGTGTGTGTGTGTGTGATGAGAACTTGATCTTTTTGTTTGCGTGGCTAACAGGTAATCCTAATCACGTATAAGAGTTTTATGTTCTTGGTGCTCACGCTCTCTTGGGCAAGGCTGCAGGCTTTCTCACCTGACCGGCGAGCAGAAGGAGAGAGGGCTCATCCGGTGGGACCAGGGGGTATCCTGACCCTAGCCCCCAACCCCCTCATTTAATACCCTTCCTAGCTTTCCCAAGCTCTTTACAGGGAAATCAGGTCACTAATCTGGACTTTACAACCAGGTTCCACTTCACCGCCGTAAATTAATACCAACCCTCATACTTGTCCCCGGCGTTTTCAACTCAGGTGATCTTTAACGCCCTGGCTGGGGGGGCAGGGTGGAGGAGGAAGAGGAGGAGAGCAGGGCAGCTTTTGAATCGAAATGGGGTAGAAGGATGGGTGGGAATGGGGAAGTGTGGGAGGGGGAAGGGGGGGGGGAGGGGGAGGGGAAGGCAGTTGATTCGAAGCTCGCGTAATTTTCCCTTTTTAGAAGGATTATCCTGAAGATTAGTTCTCTCCCGGCCCGGTCAATCACAGCTCTGCCCATTTAAAACACCAATTGCTCGTCTCTGTGCTGGTGTGCGAACGGCGAACCCCCCCCGTATTGATGTATCGTTTTTTACAGTAAACGCACGTGAATGTCATTTTTCACTTCCGTATGCTCGCTACGATGTTCGTTCAATCCGACGCTCTTTCAATTTATTTCAATGGGATTTCATGAATGACCGGTTTCCACAGCGTCGCTCATTTCATCATCATTTTCCAAAGTATGTCCTAAAAGCCACTATGGAAGACGGGATAAACCACAGGCGCCATCTAGTGGAAGACAGAAACGCAAGTTGTAAAACAAATAGGGTCACATCTGAAATAAATGTTTAAACGGAATGGCATTGCATGTATCAGATAGCAAGTGAAGCTTGGTCGATTTTTACAGCTTTGGGGCCTTATCTATAACTATAAGTATAATTACAGGTAACTGCCAAAATAAAAGAAACACTTGAGTAAATGAAGAGTTCTTGTGCCTCTGTTATGGTGTGGGGTGCATTTTCCTGGCATGGTTTAGGTACACTCAACCCCTTAGGGGCCAAGGTAATACAAAGCCATTATGATTGGTCACGTTCATCCTATGGTGAAGCATTTCTAAATTCTCTGTTCCTGATTTCTTCACGTTTTTCTCCCAATTTGGTAGCCAATTATACCCTCTATTTCTTTCGATTAACCCTCCCCCACGAGCCTGCCGCTCGTCCTCGGAGGCAAGCCAGTTTTTCCCGTACAGGGACACCTTAAGCGCTTCTTGGGGACCGCCTCTGGGGCAGTCAGCCAATTGTCACGACGGGGCTCTCGGCCCAGCTGGGTTTCGAACCGCAGCTGCAGTGGGCAACTTGCATTCCGGGCGAATGCTTTGACCGTTACGCCACCCGAGGTCCCCTATGGTGAAACATTTCTATGCTGTTGGGAGGGGTCTCTTCCAGGATGACAACACCCCATCCAAAGGGCACGAAGGGTCACTGAATGGTTTGATGAGCATGAAAACAATAAACCATATGCCATGGCTGTCTCAGTCAGCACATCTCAACCCAACTGAACACTTATGGGAGATTCAGGAGCGGCATCTGAGACAGCATTTTCCACCGCCATCAACAAAACACCAAATGATAGAATTTCTTGTGGAAGTGTTATATCCCTCCAATAGAGTTCCAGACATGTGTAGAATCGATGCCAAGGCACATTGAAGCTGTTCTGGCGGCTCATGGTGGCCAAACACCCTATTAAGACACTTTGTGTTGGCGTTTCTTTTATTTTGGCAGTTACCTCTATAAAAGTATGGTTTTGACTGTGATCTAACCCTTTCTTCTACTTAGGCCTATATTTAAGAAACCCCTGCATATCTGTTTATTAGATATAACAAAGGCTTATTGTAGCCATTGATGGCTGTGTCACGCTAAAGCATGAACGATCACTTCAAGGCCCTCTGGCCCTTTGGCTAGTGCTTGCCCTGATCCACTGCCCCAGCAGGGTCTCTAGAGGTCTTCCATTGATAAATGGACACTTCAGACCAAGGAGGAATAGCTAAACGTATTCTGTTAAAGCAGTAATTAAGTAATAAAGTCAGTAATCGCTCCTAGCACCCTTCAGGATTGGGGTATGCAGGATATTCCATGGATCCCCTTCCCAAGTCATTAGCCTTCTTCTCCTGATAAATGGGGCTGTGAATGGGACTCAGTCTAGTGCAGGGGGTGCACAGCAGGGGGCAAATGCATTTCGCAATTTCATTATTTAATTGATCATGAGCTACAGCTACAGAATGCATGCGCATTGTTGGTGAATGTGTGGTGAATGTGTTTTACCGTGGTCCGATACAGGAGACAACCAACCGTTTAGAAAGTTAAGCCAAAGTAGTTGGTCGGAACGAAAACCAGCATACACACAAGGGCCCGTATGTATAAGGTGCCTCAGAGTGGGAGTGCTGATCTAGGATCAGGTTTCCCCCTGTCCATATCCTAACCTTGTCAATGATAAGTTCAAAGGCAAAACTGATCCTAGATCAGCAATCCCACTCTGAGACGCTTTATACATACGGGCCCAGTTCTTCGGGAGCGTAGTTGTTCACCCCTGGTCTCTATCGGATGTCTGACCATTTCCCCCACCAGCATGAATTCGTTCGGCGAGAGCGGCCCTCGAAGGTCTTGATCGACCTCATCCAGAGGACTAAGGATGCAGTACGGGAGCTGGACAACTTGCAGTACCGCAAGATGAAGAAGATCCTGTACCAGGAGAAGCACAACGGGCCAATGGGCGAGTCCCAGGAAGAGGAGGAGGTGAGCGCCAGCGCCCAGGCCCCTGTAAAACCCCTGCAGGTCCTCACCATAGAAATGGAATTACTAGAATGGCTCCTTTCACAGAAAGAGTAGTGATGTGTGTGCTAGAACTGTCATATTGGGTCAGACAGAATCAGAATTTTTCTAAATTCAAACATAATTATTTATGGAGCACGGAAGTTATGTGATGTGATTATTTAATGAATATATTTTTTAAATGTCATGTTTATTTTGTCTACCACAGTATATTATAGTTTCATGTGAATCAAATAGATCTTTTCATCAGCGTTTTTTCTTTAAAGATGATCCGCCCTTAAAGCAACCTCAGAAGCAAAGCCAAAACCACCCTTTCCTATATCCCTTCTCAGAAAGATCAAATGAACAGATCTAATCGGTCTATGTTGATGGTATTTTTTAAATGATCAGCCCCTACAACAATATTGCCAGCACAGCCAAAACCAAACCACATTTCCCTGAACCCCTTTTCTGATAGACCTTTTAACAAATCTAGTCGTTCTATGTCTGGCATTTAAAAGTGATCCACCCCTACAACAACATCACGATCAAAGCCAAAACCATACCGCCTTTCCTAAATCCTTTTTCAGAAGGATTTGAACGTCGTCTACAGCTTAAAATAAGAGCAGTAACTGCAAGCGAGAAGTAAATGCTCACGAGATAAGAAATGCCATTATCTTAGTTTAGGTTTGATGGATCTTAGTTTAAATCGATCAAACTGTGTACCAATGGCATTAAAAAAAAGAAGCAGTGCCTTAGGTCTCCCTTGTGGCCATGCGTGTGTTTGCGTTTGTCAACCTATTGTCCCCCAGGGCGATGGATTTTTAGCACCAAAGCTTCTTGAAGCACGTTTCACATTGACTGAAGTGTCCAGGTGAACCGTTTTCAGATGGCACAAACGAACACAGGATTTCCAATGCGTGTTCCTCCGAGCAGCTTCAGCACTAGTCTGTTGGCACGCTAATGTGACACTAGGCTTTTTGATGCCACGTAGGCTAGTGAAATAAACTCGTTTTCATGCTCGCATTCAAATCAAGTATGTTGGCAGTGCTTATTCTTATTTCTACCCCCACCAAATTGGAATAATACAAATCTTAGGGAAGATCAATGCTGTTACTTTATTTATTTAGCATTTTATGCCAGATTGTTGAGTTGATCCTTTATGTCAAGGTCCTTTGGCCCTCCTTGCCTAGAGTTCAGGCCTAGTATGTGAGTTTACATCAAATACGTTGAATTGCATTTTTCAGTAAAAACAAAACCCCAACAGCGCATAAATCATTTCAGTTTATTTCAGTTGTTGTACAATGTGTGCGCTTCTCTATATGCACGCGCTAAAAAGGAGAGGTCAGGTCAACCGCAAGATGTGGCATATTGGTGTCACCAGTGGGATAGTTTTCACGTGGACGTCTTTGAGAGTATTTCTCCACTTGTGCGTGTTGCACCTGGACGCCAACCAGGTCAGGACAATAAACAACGTGCCACAGTGGTGGTGACCGTGGGGTTTGTGTGCGCTCCTCCAGGACAGCGAGCATGCCAGCTGCAAGATGAACAGCCTGGGCAGCAACCACTCCATCCCCAGTACCTCGGTCAGCACGGGCAGCCAGAGCTCCAGCGTGAACAGCATGCAGGAGGTGATGGACGAGAGCAGCACCACCGACATGACCATGATGCACGACTACGACAGCACCCTGGAGTCCTCCGCCGTCCCCAAAAAGGCAAGTCGCCGGAGCCGCCTGCCCAACACCCAGCCCACCCACAGGACACTGTGGTGCGGTCCCCGTTCACCAGGGTGGACTTTAGAATGCATGTTTAGACCAACCCAAGTGAAAATTCACTATTTTTTTGGGGGGGGGATTTGCTGAGAGAGCAATGGCCTATATTTTTATTCCTTTATTTTATGTATCCTTCATTTACCCCATAGACTTCTCTTTTCAATGGGGCACCTGTATGGAGCCGACAGGTCGACTGGTTATATTTTTGGCCCTCAGTATTTTATTTGTACTTCCAGTTGTCATTGAATATGGGATAGATAATCGGTGGTTTGTAATTGTAGTTTGTAAGCGCGATAGGGATTTGAAAATGAACCCTGGGGATAGTGGTAGTTGGATATGTCACGATGTGTCAAGGCATATGTATACAAGGATGTCCTATCCAACCAAAAGTCTTGGGTTTCATGTTGCCATAGAAATTGTTGTGCCTTCTTAAGGGCTGTTACAACACTTTGCACACAGCATTGAATTAGACCTTTATTATTCAAGACGTTGTTGGTAGTGCCGAGTTTGAGAAAGAACAGCACAGAACCTTCCAGAACAATGCTGTCCTTTTGTTCAAATGCCGAGCCTCAAGATCCAGTCCATGTTCTCTACAATTATGCCTGAATAGTCCACATTTCTTTAGCGTGACAATGCTATCTCTTTCAAAAGCTCAGGAGACGATTGTCATACCCCGTAGTGCCGTCGCCGTCGGTGACGCATGGCGGTTAATGATGGCCCCGTGCGAATTGCTCCTCAGAGACTGTCACATGAGGTGTGTGGGCTGTCACACAGGAAGTGACACGTGTCACAGCTGCACTGTAGGTTCACACTGACAAATTCTTCTAATTTTTCCTCTTGAACCGTGGGATTGTAAAGCCTCAGAAAGCACAAAATATCTTTCACAAAGGTTCAAAGTTCTTTCTCCAGTGTTCGAGAGCCCTATCTTGCGGTTTGCACACTTAAGGTATTCTTATTGTCGTGGATTGAGAACAAAGGCAGACCAAAAAACTTTTAAAAAAGTATTTTAAAATGAATTAATTTTGCTTATTATGAGCTGCTTAATAATGTAATCATTTAATAATTTAAATTAAAAATTATTAACCAAATATGTTTTATTTCAAAGTTTCTATCGCTTTTCAAGTCCCAAGTTTTTGCCAGGTAGATTTGTAGATTGTGTAAATAAATGTATCAATAGTTTCAAGAAATAGTGCTTCCCTTTCAGAAAGACCCTTAAATAATTGCACAAATATAATTGAGGTAGTAACATTCCTTTGCCTTGCTGGATTGATGCAAGAGCTGAAACTTAAATTGCTGCAGATTTTGATAGAGGATCATGAATAACCAGACATTTAGAAATGGCAGTGAAGGGCAATGAAGTGGGTTTGCAGATATTTATTTCGCAGAGGCAGCACTACAATGTGTAAAACTTTTCTGGTGAACAATATTTTATCATATGCAATGATTTGGGTGGCCAGGACAAAGGAGAATGAAAAGAGGGGACGGTTTCAAGCATTTATTTTGGAGAAGAAAAAAAATCACTTTTGACATTTTGAAGCTCCCAAATGTTCTGAAAGCATTGTTCCTTGGATTAGTCACGGTGGTTCAGGGGATAATTTGAAACCACGAAAAGCCAAAAGATTTTGAATAAATTGGTATGAGATGAAATTTGTCTGTTTTCTAATATAGTTAAATGATCATTTTTTTCCCCCCTCGTTTTGTCCATGGGTATGTTTCATACCATCATGAATTACACAACGAGGCTTAGTTCAAATCTCTGTGTGGAACACTGTCAGTGTGTAGAGGAAAGAAGGTCAACTTGTCCTTTATCAAATAAAAACTGCCAGTACCCTAGCAAGCCCTCTCGCGGTTGCTAATTTAATCCCCAGTTTAATATGAAGTGTATTTTGTGCTCACGGTATGTGCCCTTGTATACATTACTGTGAAAGAAGGTCACGTTCTACTAGGAACTGTGTCTTTAAATAAAAGGGGAATGAGTGAGCGGAGGGGGGGGGGGGCAGGAATAGAAAGCGCTAGAAACGCTAGTGCTCGAAAGCCTTTATGAGCTGAGAGCACAGCTCCGGTGTGGTGGATAAATCATTACTGAGATTTAAAGGAATGATCTCATTAGTTCTGTGCTGTGGTCACAGAACGAAAAAGGGGGGAAAAAAATGATTTCAAGTTTTTTGCCGCCCCACCAGTGCCACCCTGGAGCTAACGCAGAGGAACGGAACCCTGCCTTTGTCCTGATCTGTTTCCATTGAGAGACGGGGGTGGGGGGGGCAAGCAATCAATGATATGCCCACCTCCCCAATTTTCCTTTTTCTGATCATTTGTACACTGTTACATAACCCCCCCACCACCACCCTTCCCCACTACACTAACACACACACACACACACACACACGCGCACTCGTACTCACACACATACATATGCACATACACTCACGCACACACACACACACACACACACACACACACACACACACGCATGCACGGTGCATCCATCCCCGTTCTCCCACTGCGAGGAGGGCAGACGGCCGCAGACTCCGGCAGCTGTCTCTCTCCGGATCAGCTGACTGGCAGCTCGCTCGCTCGCTCGCTCGCCCCGCGATGTGCCGGCTGCTGCTCATTTTGGCGGGGTGCTGCGGGGAATAGCGGCGGCCGGAGAGAGAGAGGATGCGTGTGCGCCAGCGTCTGAGCGGTGAGCGGCGGCGGCAGGCGTGGAACGCGCGGAGCGAGCTCACCCGGACCCTCTGCTCCTCCTCCCCTCCTCCAGGATCATGGGTTCATAAGGGATGAGGCCGTGCACAGAGACCCCAGGCCCGAGCTGCGGCCTACTTCGTCCGACAAGAGCCAGGCGCACAACTACAAGAACCGAGAGCGATTCGCCACCATCAAATCAGCGTCTTTGGTGAGCCCTCCTCCCGCGGCGCGCCGCTCCGCTCCTCTCCTTGCCCTGTTTTTCCTTTCCTCTCCTTCCTTCCTTTCCTTCTTTCTCCTTCCCTCTGCTCTCCTCTTTTCTCCTCCCCTCTTTACCTTCTTCGTCTGCCTTTCTTCTCTCCTCCCCTCCCCTCCCCTCCTCTTCTCCCCTCCCTCCCTCCCTATCTCCCTCCTCCCTCCCCCTCTCAAGCCCTCCTTGTGCAGAAGAAGCAGGGGCTAGCTTTCTCCCCCCCCCTCCCCTCCCTGTCTGTTGTCATGGCGACCAGATCCCGTTAAAAAGCAGCTGTTTTTCCCCCTTGTTTCCCCTTTCTTGCTAGTTTAATTGTAAATCAGTCTTATCTAAGGACTGGCACAGTCTAATTGGCATGTTATTTATAGGGTACGTGTTGTGTCCTGAATTCCTGCAATGTATCACCCAGGTTTGCTGTAGATTCTGCACTGCTCTTAAATCACGGCCCTGTTTTTCTGTGGTTGTGATCTGGTTTTGTGTGAGGCGTGTTTGCGCATGTTTCTTTGCTGTGAGAGGTGTTGGTGTTGGTGGGGGTAGGGGGAGGATTACGATTTTCTTTTATGCATTTTTGGGGGAATATTCCTTGTACTTCCAAAGCACACCCCACATTTATCTATGTTAATTTATACATAATGCATGGAAATATTAACCCCATCGTTGCCAATATATTCATGCACAGCCATGTTACGTTGCCCTTTAGCTGTGTCGTCCTTTAACTACCTATGACTGGTGGAAAGTGCATAGCTCTACGCGATCTCGGGAAAGGCTCGGGATTGCTCCTACGTTGCCTTTTGATAAGCTTGTCGCCGGCGCTCCGTGAGCGAGCGTGCTTGTGGTGCGTTTGTGCGTTTGTGCGTGAGCACGGAGCTGTGGTGATGTCACCTCTCGGAGCGGAATGCTAATGATCCCGTATGGACCCCCTCTCTGTGGGCCAGGTTTGAGCAGAGCGAGAGAGGCAGAGAGGGAGGGAGGGGGAGAGAGAGAGAGGGAGGAAGAGTGAGAGGGAGGAAAGGAGAGAGAGAGAGAGAGCGCGAGAGAGCGTGAGGGAGAGATGTGCTCGATCTGGTTGCCGTGAATAAAGCACTAGGAGAGAGGAGCCGGGGGAAGGAGGGGGGCCGCGCGATCGCTCTGGTTCTTTCGTCAGGAGAGTGTCATGCGTGTACAGAGGCATGGGCATCGCAGTTGAGCCGGCGCCGTAATCAGATAAGGAGGACAGGGCACCATGACTGCCACAGATTTGTCTTTTCGTTAGATAATCCAGTGGGGGTGTTCTTGGTGCTTGCGTTTCCTGTCTTTGGCCTTATTGCTTAGCCTGGCGAGGCACAGCCATGCCAGGGGTAGGACTTGCGTGGTACGTACTCTGTATCTTGTCTCGTGTGTCGTGTCAGCAATGCACTGTGATAACGTCTTACTACCGGGCCAGGGGAAGTTCCAGCGGCGATCTGATTAGGGCCGATGCTCTCTGATATTACATCACTGAGAGAGGAGGGAAGGCTTTGGGGAGGAAACGGGAAGAGGCTCTGGTCCACGCGGGGAGCGATCAGACGTTACTTCCTGCCGAGGGGGTGACTTCCCGGCGTCGGGGGCAGGATTAGGCCACGGGAAACGCGGAAAGGACAGGGTGCTGGACACTGACTGTCGGGCTCTGGCCCCAGGCCCACGGGAAGCTGGTTCAGTAGGCGCCCCTCGCTCCGGGCAGCGCTCCTCTGCGACCGCTCGGCGGGTACCCCGCTCAGGCCGCTTCCAGGGGTGCTGGGACCCCGAGACCCCGGCGGGGTGCGCCCATGCCCGCAGGCGAAGATCGCGCCACCCTTCCAGGGGTGCTCCGTCTCCGAGGATTACAGAGGGAAGGCCTTCGCCCCAGAGGAAGGGATGACTCGAGCCCGCCTCGAGAGACTCCGTCTCCGTGCCCGGCCACAGGGGGTTGCTCTGCCGCACCCATGCCTCTTTCGGCGGCACCGCCGCGGGCACCTCGGCTCGGTCGGAACCTAGATTCACACCTCTCGCCTCTCAGATTGATACCCTGGTCTTTGGCAGTCAGGTCAGGCTGGAGCTACTTTTGCCGAGCCCTGATTTCCATCGAAGCCGTGGAGGAGATAGGCCAATCCGGCGCGCGTTCCTCTTGTTCTAGGCAATAGCCTTCGAAAGTCATGCCGTTTCTGTCCATAGCTTTCAAACCGCCAAACCCGGTTCGGACATGTCGTTAGCGTGCGTGAGAGCCCGTTTGATTTCAGTTGAGAGAATTGTAGGGTAACCGATTTGGTTGAAATTCTGCCGGGGGCTTTTTTTTCAGGACTTGTCTGTTGTGCGAAGATCCTGTAGAGTACGTGACCCAGGAATGGAAACAAAGAAAAGCAGCATTCCACAGCATTCCGTGCCAAAATCGGCACGTATTTGTTTGTCCCTTCGTTTATTTACGCCACCGAAAGAGGTCGTCGTTGTCTTCGTTGTTATTGCAAGGATTTGACCTTTGACCAGGAAGCGCTTTCTTCTTATTATATTCCCACACTTTGGTTGAATTGAACCGCATGACGTGACTTAGGCCATTGTAGCCGTTTGGCTGAAAGCAAGTGACCGGGATTGGTGCAGTGTTACAGTAGCGGTATTGATTCAAGCGGCTTAGGAAATCTCCCTTCTCAGTGGGCACCTCATGTGACCCACCTGCTAATGGTGCTTAGCCCGAAAGGAGTTTGCTGTTTATCGATGGCTGCCGGGTCTCGCTCAGATCGGCTCAGTGCTACAGCGGCGTTCTGAGGCGGCTTCTCCAGGCGTAGCATGTAGAGAACGGCTTCTGGATGCTCACTCGTCTGGCTCACGTTGCCATTATGCTTGGCCTCCGAACCTCCGGCGGGAGCTACGAGAAACTGAACGACTGTGGCGACCCGGAAAATCCCTTCTTGCAGGTCGGTCCTGGTTTACCATCTCACCGTGGGGCGATTAGGCTTAGTTTCTGTGTTTTATTCACACTGCTTAAGCGGAATTAATGCAGAGGGTGGGAACAGGCATCACCCGTTGGGTCAAAGTAACGTAAAAGTGTGGCTTTTCTTTCTTTTTTTCCCAGTCTTGTGGGTTTGCGACTATGGCTGGCGACTGTGGTTGGCCAGGTTGTTTTTGCGTGTGTGTATGTGTGTATGTGTATGTGTGTGTGTGTGCGTGTGTGTGTGCGCCCTGTTTTAGAGTCCACCTCAGCATGGGCCGGGGGCCACGTTTGTGCTGCCCCACCCCCCAGCAGGCCCCGGCTCCCGTCGGCCCCTCACTCTCCACCCTCCTCTCCTTCCTCCAGGTTACGAGGCAGATCCACGAGCATGAGCAGGAGAACGAGCTGCGGGAACAGATGTCGGGCTACAAGCGGATGCGGCGGCAGCACCAGAAGCAGTTGATCGCGCTGGAGAACAAGCTGAAGACCGAGATGGACGAGCACCGGCTCAAGCTGCAGAAGGAGGTGGAGACGCAGGCCAACAACGCCTACATCGAGTTGGAGAAGCTGGCCAAGAAGCATGCCATCTACACGGAGAAAGAGGTGGGGCGCGGCCGTATTCGGGGTTGGGGGGGCGAGGGATGGCACGGGTGCCGGGCGGGAGGTGCTTGAGGTGCGTAGGCCTCGTTGTTGAGGCTTTGGACTTGTTGTCCCGGTGTCATGTGACCATCCCGAAGATGGGACACTGCTCCTGCACCCTTCAGCAAGATGTTCCACTATGATTATTTCAATAAAATGTTAAAATGGGCATTAGTCCAAATACCTTTTGGAATAACTATGAATCTGTAATATGTAATAATGCATGGGGAGTAGGGATTCTAATCCGCTCGTTGGTTGGTGGGTATTGGGTAGTGTCATCCTGGTTTCAGCAACCAGATGGGGAAGAGGTGGGTGGTCACAGCTGATTGGGGGGCAAGTTGTTTTCATCCAGAAAATTTGAGTCTAATGGTCTCTCTCACCCATGATAAGGAACACCTTTCATGTTCCCTGTCAGCTACTCAACACAAGGGTGTCCTGAACGTGAAACAATCTCAGGGGAGACCTTCTATAATAGACCTTGTGTTTTGCAGATATTCTACTAAATATTGGGGCCTCACCGTTATAAGTTGAGAAGGAAAACAACGACTAGGCAATCATTGGCTGAGATAAACTTGATTTGCATGGAAATGGTAGCCTAGCCGGTCAGTCTATGTATCAGAAAACATTTCTCTTGTATAGTTGTTTTTGGATTGTCTCTCTGGTTTTCAGAACATTGTTTCCAAAGCTGGAAATGGCAACCAGCATTCATACAAATAAAAAAATGTAACCTTGCTGTCTTACCCCACTCTGCGATTAATAGAAGCAGAACAGGAAGCGGCGTTAACGCCCTGCATTTGTTTTATTTTTTTCTGCTGGCAGGCAGTGTGGTATAATGGTTAGGGAACTGGGCTTGGAACGTTAAGGTTGCAGGTTCAATCCCCAGGTGGGACACTGCCATTGTACCCTTGAGCAAGGTACTTAACCTGAATTGCTTCAGTTAATATCCAGCTGTATAAATGAATTGTATGTAAAGAAGTGTAAACTGTAAGTCGCTCTGGATAAGAGCCCCGTCTGCTAAATGCCTGTAATGTCATGTTTCTTCGTCAGATGAAGACGGCGGCGGCGGACGAGAAGAAGTTCCAGCAGCAGATTACGGCCCAGCAGAAGAAGGAGTTGACCACCTTCTTGGATACCCAGAAGAAGCAGTACAAACTCTGCAAGGAGAAGATAAAAGAGGCTAGTGCTGTTTATCACCTTCCTGAGAGCTGATTGGCCGGCCGAGATAGCAGGCCGATTCCGAAGCCCCCATAAACGGCTCTGCGTTTAGCAGTCGTACACATGTACAGTAATGAGCAGTGGGTGGGAGCGTAGGGTGTTTATCAAATCTCAAAAGGCTCCAGGTCTTTTGCTCGACCAAGATTGCAGCACGCTTAAATAAACAGTGCAAAGAATTTGTGAATTGATTGACTAAACAGCACAATGCACTGATTATGGTGTACATTTTAGGCACTGAAGAGATTTTTGAAAATGCGATAGTGAGACAAGAAGGCGCCCTTCTTTCAGATAATCGATTGGGGGGCCTTTGGGCCTCGCCACAGTACAAGAACATGAGATATTGGGTCATATCTAATCTAAGACCACTTGCATGACAGGCTGCAATGGGACGTCATTTAGTTTGCTTGCTAGAGGAGGCAATTAACCAATTAACCTAGGGTGGTCACTCCTACTGTTAAAAACATTGTCAAAGTCATGAAGGTGTTCGTTCACGAGAGCCCTTAAACCAGGGATGCCTTGTGCTGGCCCTGGAGGTACTTCAGAAGATATGCATTCCCCCCTGAACACTGAACCATCTCTTTAGTGGCCTTAAACGTCCTGTTGTATTGTATTTTTTCTGCCATTTTCTAAAATGAATGGCTTTCAACCCAAGAAGCTTTATCACAGTATGTTGTTGCTGGGCTGTAGAGGACTATGGGTT